>BQNB010026533.1:2680-27080 GCA_026074375.1 Tanacetum coccineum | reverse complement strand
TTAACTTTAAAATTTATCTCAAAACCCCCCTTCTAGAAGCTATATGTATCGGCCAACAAGTGACACCCACAAGGTTCGGGCTTTGTCAATTTTAGTCTCTTCGGTTCATATTTAAATAGTTGTTGAGTTAGTTATAAAATATAACGGTAACTAACTGTTATTTAAATTATCAACGTGAAGCTTATTAAATCCTTAATAATAAATAAATATATATTAAGTATTTAATAAACGTACTCTGCGTGTCTTAGGTGTGTGCCCTCAATAGGCTCACATATTCGTAACGTATACGTGCTAGCCAACTACCATAACCCAACAGTGACACGTTAACACAATTTTCCCTCTTTGATAGTCTCTTAAAAGGAATTAGTGTGTTACGGGTCTGATCAGGTCAAGTCAGTAGACACCATAAAGTGATAAGTAGGCTTCCGGAGTTATTTTAGCTAATTTTTCTCAGTGACCCATTTCAGATAAAAACACAGCACAAATCGATCCTTTTTATTATGTAAAAGGGTCATTATTACCACCCCTTAAAAAAAGGATCCAAGAGGAAGGCCAGAATGCAACTAAAGATATAATCAAGCACCTTCAATACAAGCTGTCGTATGTGAGATTTTACCCAGCCTTAAGCCTTTCCAGTTCATCATATCATCATCATTCTCAGCAGCTATATCTATCTGCAGATAATTCTTGTATGCTTCAAAGAAACAATAGGGCTCAAAAAGTTCAAGCCAGCTACCATTATTTAACACCGTCGCCTACACCAACAAGAGAACCTAAGTGAAAGTGACCCCAAGCTCGTAGCAAAACTGAGCAGATGAATGACGGATCTCTATTTCTATTAAGATCAAGAAATGGTATATGGGTACACGTAGGCCACACGAGTATTCAGTATGTTCCAATAAGACCAACCAAGTACCAAACAGCAAGCATCAATTTTGTTTTATTTAAGCTAACTAGAAACTAGCGTGATAAATCTTATAAGACAAAAATGCCCCTATTTGGAAATTGTTTCATGTGTTTTTAGAAGGAAAAAAAAGTACAACAAACCGATGATGTAATTATCGCACGTGTTGAGGAACCAAACTCGCCAGAAATTTGACACGAAAGAAAAACCAATGAACTTTTGCTTTTAAAACATGCCATTCAAGAAAGGTTCATGTCAAGTTATTGGACAGCATTTAGCATGATTTTGGATTTTTGGCCAAAATTTGGCAACGAACCAAACTGGCCAGAAAAGCTGTTTTGAAAACATTGGTTGCAGGTGTAGACATTATTCCAACACAAAACAAATGCATGTATCATACCTCGCAAATATCATGACCTCTTTTAAACTCTTCAGTCATCATCTTTAAAGTACTTGCTGACACATTGTAGCTAGAGTTCATGCTAGGATAAGCTGGAGTAGGAAATAGGCATTAAATGAAATCTATCCCAAAAATGTTTTCTAGGATCCCAAATTTGGCCATCGCCAATGAGTGTAAATCCTGAAGAATCTAGAAACCAACATATTGGGCAGAGCATTAGGATACAGCTGGCAAATCCGTGCAACAAGCAAAGCCCAGTTTATTCCGCCTAGAAATCCTGCAACCTGAAACCAAAAATTAAAGAGTAAGATGCATCAAACTACAAATTTCTATTAATCACATCTGCAATTTTTATTATTGAAAGATAATGGTTTACGTTTGAATAGACACCACGTCGCTCAGCCCAAAACCTCATGCATCTTAAAGTTGTGCGGAAGCTCTGAAAAACAAATTTAAAAACAGGGTGAATGAGTTGACCAGGAAAAACACACATAAAAGTGGATATTGTAATTTAACCCGTTTACATATGAACGGGTCGATTTGGATTGTGCTGATCCCTCTCAACAGTCATGGTTTGTTAACTAAAAGGAGAAGGAAGGTAGACATTACTAAAGATTTTGAAAGAGTCGCCCACAGCTAACTGTTGAAGGAGGAAGCTCCTAAAAATTTGTTTTATCAAAGTATATTAAAAGTTATCATTATAAGATAAGCAGTTTACTAATCAGAATTTGAAAATTATTTTTATAATGAACAAAAAATGATTGCCTGGTTTCCCAACCCACCACCAATTACCCACCCTCAAGAAAAACCTGGTCGACGCCACTCAGCTCTCTCACACGAAATGTACCTCACTATATCTACAGTTAACCCACCTCCCACGCAAAGACCCACCTTTACGTTTTAGATTGTACCTTTCCCATAAGCTCAACTGAGACTCAATCCCCAACCCCCATTCCATCTAACAGCAGAATCGTACCCAGACCCAACAACGCCAAACACTGCACACCTCCCAAAAATACCCACAACTCAACCCAAAAACCAACACCAACCCCATTCACACCACCAACAATAAACCACCCCCCACCCTCTTTTACCACACACCTATCAGGCAAACCAAAAACACCCAGCCCGATATACGCCCGACACTCCCAACCCACACCACGATACCACCAGGTACCCAATCCACTTAAACCCAAAAACCAGAAGACACCATATACTATAACACAAACCAAACATCAACAGACTTCAACCCCAGGAATTAAACCACTCAAAGCACCACCCACACCCAAAATCCGATAGCATATAAACATCTCTACCGCCAAACCCTAGGCCACCCAACTAGTATATAAACTACCAAGAAACATGAAGTACTAAACACACAGGTCCAACTCCAAGCCCGAGTCCACAAAATACGTCAAACCCATGCCCCAAAAACCCAACTAAAACCCCTATGCCATCACATTAACCCGGTTTTTACTTCCCTTTTTATAAGTAACGTGTTAAAAAAACCATCGTCGTTTCATATTGTCGAATTGGTTCCTGCATGTTTTTTATACTTTTTTTTAAATACTATATAGATGTAATTTATACTTTATACCGAGTACAACCTCAATTACAAACCCTTTATTACCTTCCTTAACGTTATAATGTTAAACCTTCGATTTTAGTTAAAAGGGATTATAATAGATTTTTACTAACCATTTCCGAGTATATAAACATTATAGTTTAAACACCCCACTCTTGACCATTTCTTTTTGTTTGTACTTTAGTAATAGATTCTAGTAAACTTTCCTGTCTGGAAACAAAAAAAATATACCTAATACTTATTTCGCTAATTTTTACCTTGTTAAATGTATGATACTATAGTGAAGTATATACAAATTTAAATATTACTAAGCGGGTATGGGACCACTAAACAGAGACTATTAGGAGGTGCTACACCTACACTTAACCACTTACCCTGCTCCTAGACGTAACTAGGAAAACCCGTACCTGATCTAGAATCAGATTAATATACACTAAAATACTTTCAACATACTTACACTTACGTATAATACTTCCTACTTATAGCCATAACTTTTTCTAATTACTATACTCTTTTTCTTTACTCTACCTTCTAAACTCACTTTACCTCCTTAGACCACTTTTCACCAACATCTCCTCTAAAAGCCAAGTGTAACTACTTTACCACTCCCCCAACTCACTTTTAACCTTTCCTATTACCTACTTTTCCTTTACTTTCTTTTCCCACCTTCCTACCTTTACCTCCCACCTCCTTTACCCTACTTACTTTCTTTCTCCTACTTCTTCTTTAACTACCTTTTTTTAACCTAACTTTTACCTTAACTTTCTTCTACAAACTACCTACCCCCTACCTCCCTTTTACTTACTTTTCTTTTTTTTTCCTTCTTCCATCTTCTTTCTCCTCCTTTCTTTCTTCCCTTCTTCCTTTTCTCCTTTTCTCCTTCTCTCTTTCCCCTTCCTTTCTTTTTTCTTTCCTTCTTCTCATCTTCCCTCTTCTTTTTGAAACAAAAAGTCATAAAACTAGTTTGAGAAAAATGAAAGATGAAAAAAAGAAAAGAAAAAAGAAAAAAAAAAAAGCTTCTAAATCTGAAAATCTATCACTCTAACTTTCGAAATTTCCCTGAAAAATAAAACCCTAGTTATAAGGGTTCCTCTTCCTTCTTCTTCTTCTTTCTTCCTTTCTTTCCATCTTTTTCTTGCTTCTCTTCCTTCTTCCTTCCCCTTCTATTTCCTTTCCCCCTTTTCTTCTCTCCTCCTCTTCAACTTCTGCTTCTTTCTTCTTCTATTACTCGCTCTCCTTTCACTCTTCTTCCTCCTCTTCCCTACCCCCCCTTCCTTTTCCTATACCCTTTCTTCCTTCTTCTTCTTCTTTCTTCACTCTTTTTCTTTCTTCCTTTTCTCTTTCCCTTTCTTCCCCTCCCTTCTCTCTTCCCCTTTCCTCTTCTTCTTCTTCTCTACTCCCCTTTCTTTCTTTCTCTCTCTTCTATCTTCTCTCTTCTTCCTTTCTTCTTCCCTTTCTTCTCTTCCCCTTTCCCTCCTCTTCCCCTTCTTTCCCTTCTCTTCCTTCTTTTTCTCCTTCCCTTTTTCTTTCTTCCCATCTTTACTTTCCTTATCCTTTCTCCTTCTTTTCTCCCTTTCTTCTTTCTTCCTGTTCTCCCCTTTGTTCTTCCGCTCCTTCTTCTTCCCCCTTCTCTTCTGCCTTCCCCTCTCTTCTTCTTTCTTCTTTCTTTCCTTCTTTTCCCCTTTCTTCTTCTTCTGTTTCCCTTCTCTTCTTTTCCCCTTCTCTCCCCCATTCTTCCTTCTTCTTCTATCCCCTTCCTCCTCTCCTTTCCTTCTCTTCCCCTCGCCCTGTCCCCTTCTTCCTCCTTCCTTCCTACTTTCCCATTCCTCCTTTCTCCTTTCCCTTCTTCTCTTTTCTCCTTCCCCTCCTTCCTTTCTCTCCTTCCTCTCCATTCTTCCTCCCTTCTTTCTTCCTTCTTTCTCCCTTCTCCAATTTTACTCCTTTCCCCTTTTCTTCTATCCCTTTCTCTTCTTTCTTTTTTTTCTTCCTTACCCTCTTCTTCTGTCTTCTTTCTCTCTTTCTTTCTTCTTCTCCTTCTCTTCTTCTTCCTTTTCTTCTCTTTTCCCCTTCTCTTTCATCCCTTCTTTCCCTCTCTTCTTTTCTTCCTCTTTCTTCTTCCCCTTCCTTTCCTCTCTTTTTCTTTTTCCTTTCCCTTCCTCCCTTTTCCTTCTCTCCCTTCTCCCTTCCCCTTTTTCTTCTTTTTCTTTCCCTCTTCTCTATCCTTTCCCCTTTCCTTCCCCCTTCTTCTTCCTTCTTTTCCCCCCCTCTTTCTTCCTTTTTCTCCCTTTTCCTTTTTCTTCTTCCTCTTTTCTTTTCTCTTCCCTTTCCTTCTCTTTTCTTCTCTTCCCCTTCTTTCTTCCTTTCTTTCCGCTTCCTTTACTTTTCTTCTTCTTCTTCTCTTCTACTCCCTTCCCTTTCTTCTTTCCGTGCCCCCCTTCTTTCCCTTCCCCTCCCCATCCCCAACCCCTCTTCTCCCTCTTTTCTCCTTCTCTTCCTCCCATTCTTTTTCCCTTCTTCCCTTTCTTCCCTTTTCTCTTTTTCCTGCCCTTTCTTTCCCTTTCTTCCCTTCATCTCTCTCCTTCTCTCTCTCTTCCTTCTCATATTTCTTCTTCTCTCTTCCCTTCCCCCCTCTTTCCTCTTCTTTCTTCTTTACCTTTCTTTTCTTTCTTTCTTACCTCTTTTCCTTTTCTTTCTTCTTCCCTTCTTTCGTCTCTCAAAAGCCAAGTGTTACTTCTTTGTTTCTTGAACCAAAAGTCATAAAACTAGTTTCAAGCTTCTATCGAAATTCTGAAACCCTAGTTAGGGTTTCTTCCGAAATCTCAAACAACCTTTTGTAGCCTTGAAGCTGTACCGAAATTCAGAAACCCCCTTTAGGGTGTTACCGAAATTCGGTAAAGAAGGAAAACAAGAAACCGAAACCCTAGAATGGGTTATAGTTGTCAAACTAGGAGAACCAGCAAACCGAAATCCTTGGAGTGGATTTATTCGTCGTCAATCTAAAGGAGAAACAAATCGCACCTTTACCGAATTCACAAGGGAAGGAAACAAGAACCAAAAATCCTATAGTGGATTTTGGTTCGATCGGTTTTTTTTAGGGAAAAGGATAAACACCGAAAACTATTTAGGTGATTTTAGGTTTTGTGAATGAATAAATTATGAGACTAGGGGTAGGTGTTTATATAGGTACCAAACTCTAGATCTAGATAAACTAGGAAACCTCTAATTCTCTCTTTATCACAATATCTTTTCCTTAATTATAAAATTGATCCCAAAACGACATTCTAGAAGCTCTATGGCCGGCCTCTAATAGGACACCCATAGGGTTTGGGTTTTTTCAATTTTAGTCCCTTCGGTTTATATATTTAAATACCCGTTAAGTTAGTTATAAATTAATAATAGTAACTAACGGTTATTTAAATTCAATACGTGAAGTATAAATATAAAAACATACTCTTCGTGTCTTAACGTGTGTGCCCCCAATAGGCTCACGTACTTCTAGTTGCATAACATGCGAATCCAACTACCATATTCCCACAGCTCCCACTTGGGAGTTGGAGTAGCAGATTCCATTTATACTAACAACGAAAACGTCTAGCAACACTCTCGTTTGTTTTTAAAACTAGAAATACATGAGATGAAGCTTCAAGAAGACTCTCAGTACAATGGTTATGTATTACTTTCCATTGTCATCCCTTTGTTACAGATACCGTTAAACTATGGATATGGATCCTAACTCATTCCATATAGTTTAACTATTTAGTTTCTCGTTATTGAAGTTAATTCAGATATACCAAATGTAATCAATAATCATCTTGAATTACCCTTTGGGTACGGCCATACAATTATCTGATTAATTCTGGGGAGGCACCATGGTATCATTCTGCACATATCAAGTAGAAGAACAAATTCTTTATTGACTACAAGTGTTGTGGATGCTGCTTCACATCACTTCCAAGAATAGCCTTTATAACTACCATTTCCAGGTTAGCATTTGACTTATAATCAAAATGTGATATCCACACATGTAGAACTTGTTTGTATCTCAAGTCTAAGGATGACTTATTTAATCATTTTCGATATCTTACTCTTGACTAAGGATCCAAAAGTAAATATTCAAAAGTTGGGGTGTCCAATATGCATCTCTTGTGAATAACATATGAGTTTGGTGAGAACAGTCCACATATTCAAATAATACAACCAACACTCACATTTGTCTTAAAGTAACAATATTCTCATATTGTTAACCAACAATTGACATATTTAGAATAATAAAATTATTCAAGGATTAAACATGCAAATATAGGATAACAATTATTATATGTATGAATAACAAATACCACGTATCTTCATTCATCAGAAAGTAAAAATTGTCTTACAATCTCAATTATCCAAATACTAAAAACAGATATGCATGAGACTAATTAGCAAGTGATGACCTCAAATAACGTCTATTTTTCAGCATCATTTATCCCATGTTATTAGCCCATTTTGTATAATTATTGCAAAAAATTGTACTTAATCGTTTATAATTGAGAATTGCAGTAATTACGGAGTACTTGGTGAATTTATGCTAAAAGGCACACATTTTGAAGCTTAAATGAAGAGTTCGAGAAAGTCTACTGATCTGACAACCAATACGCCGTATTATTCTAGACCTATACGACAAAAGTCTACTGATCTGACAATCAATACGGCGTATTATTCTACAACTCAATAACTTATATATAAATTGTCATAAAGAACACACAACAGTAAACTTAGGGGAATTTCATATATACCCAATGAAACTTCATAAATTACATATTTCCCCAAAAATAAACTTACACCTCTTCATATTGCAAAACGTACTCTAAAATTCATATTGTTTGACTAAATGCGAGAATACAAAATGAAATTGTCATAAAGAACTCACATTACAATCATTAGGTTAATGCTCAATAATCATTATTACATATTTATTAAAAATCTCATGAAATGTAAATTAACCATACCTTTAAGTCACTAAAACTAGGAGCATGAGTGATAGCCACAAACCCTTTCGCAATTTAGAGTGATAGCCACAAACCCTTTCGTCACTAGACCATTCTTGAGTGGTTAGCATTGACCAAACTAATGTGTAAAGCTTTGGATCATTTGGAATGTATTCTGGATCATTTGAAATGTATTCATATTTCAATACGACCAAAATAAGTAAACGGTTTTTGATAGCTCTAATTTAAAGAAATTTGTTGCCACGTGCCATTTGGAGGTTCAATGATATTTTTAGAAAGAATTAATTACATGACTGAAAAAAGTGTGTTTTATAAAAGAAGAAAGATAGATAGATAGATAGATAGATGTTAATACTCTTATATAGATATGTCAATACTCTTATATAAAGATATGCTAATCTTTTATTTGAGATCGGGCCGTGTAATACTTAATCCATCCGAGCTTAAATATCCTAAAAACTAGACAGCCTAGACGCGGCTTAGATATGTAAGATTAACAAATTTACCATGTTCTTAGTCAAACTTTCCTGAGATTATTACGGAAAAGTATAAGCAAGTATGAACATTTAACATAAACTAGATAATGATTTTTACATGATGTGTTGTTTTTCGTATTTTGGTGTGATTGATTAAGGTCTCAAAATGATGTACATAAGGTGGTTCCAAGGGTCGGATACACAGATTCTAAGGAAGTACAGACACCTTACTTTACGAGTTTACGCTCATATGATGGCAACAATGATACTATTAATTTCACATCCATCTTTTTGTTCATAAATAAACTGTTATCTTGAACAATTTACAAAAAGTGAATTTACCAAATAGACACCAATATACAAAAAAGTAAACATACCAAATATACAGAAAGTCAAGTTTGGAACAACCCAAGAGTATCGTGAGACGTCAATTAGTGTTGCAGCTACCCATCTGTGGACATTTGTTAATCATAACTTTAGATTGCACAAGGATAGATAAACAGTAAGCATGTAAAAGAAATAAACTTATGGTGTGTATAAGGGGGTGTTTGGCTAAGCTTATGAATTGGGTTTATGCTTATGTTATAAAAGCCGCCTATGGCTTATATATCATGAGATTATAAGTCGTTGCTAAGTGTTTGATTTAGCTTATATAATTAATAAGTTAAAATGACAAAAAAGTACATAAAATAAAATGGTGTAATTATTAAATGAGGGTATAAAAATATTTTTATAATTTATTCTTATATAAGCTCACTCCTTCTTATATAAGCCACAAAGTTTGGGCTTACCAAAACCCCCTTATATAAGCTCATAAGCCCAGTCATATAAGCTTAGCCAAACACTTAGTTTCGGCTTATTTAACACATATAAGCTAATAAGCTCATAAGCCCATCATATACGCTTAGCCAAACACCCCCTAATTTATCTATCTAACATTTAGCAGGGGAGTTGTGTTTCTATTCACTTTAAATACATTCGCGCCTTTCATATAAAGGATATTAGCACAAAACTTAAAAACTGAAACTAAAAACTAAAATATTAAATGCTCCACATCTACACTCTTCTATACTACACACTGGAAACCTTTATATGGCAACCTTCTTGATTGATTGATCCATATTAGTCTACATGCTGTAAACCTTTATATGGCATATTCAATAAACCTTTAAAACGAGCTTTCTATGGAAACCTTCTTGATTAATTGATCCATATTAATCTACACGCTGAAAACCTTTAAACCTTTAAAACGAGCTTTCTCATCCTCATCTTCCACCACCACCACAACTCCGCAACCACCGGAGTACCGACACCACCGAACTTCACAACCACCAAATGCCACGACCATCAAAACCCCACCATGACTGGGAACCCACCACCGCCGAGCCCCCCACCACCGTAACCCTCAGCCATCGAAACCTACACCACCAAGTAAAATAACTACCAAAATCTCCACATGAAAAAAACGGGTTTTCAAGATTTGAGGTTTATTTGTGACTTTTTGTTATATCTATACATATAAAACAAGTTTTGAAGTATTCTTATATAGATTTGTAAGTTTTATATGTAGATCTTACTTTTGTTAACGTTTTTGACTGTTTCTTATTTCAGCCGTCGCGTTCCGCCGCTATCGCTGCGCTCTACCAAAATCAACCGGAGGTAAATTTGTTCTTTGATGATTGATGTTCTTTAGATCCATTTTGATTGTTTTGAGTTGTTTGTTCATACTTGTGATGAGGGTTTACTCGATTTTTAGGTCTTACATGAAACTGAAATATAATCAGTTTAGGTCTTACATGAAACACAAATGGGAATGAGAATGGTTGTGCTTTCGTTACTGTTACTTCATTTTGCAGGTTTCTTTGTGTGTGTGGTTGTGCTTTTGTTACTGTTACTCGCCTAGGAATTTCCTAATTTGGTAGTCACATACGGCATTAAAGAACCAATAGTTGATTGTTTGTTAAGGCTACTGATAATCACTTGTTGTTGAAAGCTGCGTTAAGAGTGGTACATGTAGGATTTCTTTGCCTCTAAGAAGCTTCGTATTTAATACCATTAATATCAACGTACTGTACATAAATTGTTAGCAAAATGTTATTCTGAAATTAAGATGTACCTGTGATAGTTCATTAGTAGCTACTATCAAATAAAAAGAATGTGAATTTTTGTATGCCATTTGATGCATATAAATCAAGAGGAGTCATGCTTATCCTTTGGCCAAGAAGCTGGAGTTCTACATAATAAGGTATGCCATTAAATTTGTCTAATCCAAGTATGTTATCATGAACATTCAACCTTTTAGGTGCGTGCTTTTGCAGGTTGGCCAGGAACACGAGCTAAAATTCTTGTAATTGATTAAAAGAGCAATAAACGCAATGAACTCGAACTCAAAGATATCACTTCGAGATTTTATTATGGTAATGATGTTCAGAGTAGTGATGATGATGAGATGACCTTCAGGAGAGGGTCACTGATCGTACCATGTGGAGGGTGCCCAACTCTTGATGTGCTCAATTATGCACAAGACTTCTTAAACAAATTTTCATATAGCTTTTCTCAGAAATTCCAAAACGCCACTTATTGTTATGTGTAGTATGTGTTTGTAGGTAATGTGGTTTATTTGGCATCATATAAAAGAGTATACTGGTTTGTTATTGATATGCAATCTAATTGCAAATGATGAAAAATTGATATAAGGATATCTATATGTTGCTGAATTGATTTTTTGTTTAAATATATGCTTGTTGAATTCTTTTAGTAATTTCAGTTTTTGTAGCTTTCTTATTAAAGCAATGTCGTTTATTTGCTGCTAGATGTGTTTTTAAATCATGTCTTTTAAGTAATATGAAATGTATGTGTATCACGTCTATAAACACAATGTTGTTAAAGAGGAATCTTATTCGAGAATTATTAGGATTGTATCTAAATGCAGATAATGAAAAGAAAGATTATGCTTTATTATGGATATCAATAGACTCTAAAACCAAAGGTACGCCTTTAGAGTTTGTGTTGTTGGCAATTTTTATGAAATTTGTAATTGTTTCTCTTTTGATGTTTAGATTTTTGTAGCAGCATGTCAATTCAAGGTATTGCGAACAGGCACACCAAGTTGTGCCATATAGATTTTAGCAAAGGTGCATAAAGTGAAGTTTGTCTTGCGCCTTCTTTTGGGTCCACGTTGAAGATAAAAAGCTAGCAATTTTGTATTAAGCTCGAGTCGAGCTCGAACAAAAGATCGTCCACGTTGCCGAGCTTTTAAAATAATAGGTCTTTTGAATGGGTCACGTTAGTGGTTTAACTCTCTTTGACGGGCTAAGTGGGTGCATTACTAAAATAATAAGTCTTTTAGAAGCAATTCAAACTGTTCAATTAGGACTAATGTTTGAGTTGTTTGAGTTGAACTATCGCATGTTAAAACATTTTGCCCTTACATTTTGATCTTTTCACGTTGTATTATGAACGTTAAACAAAACACTTACCACAATATCGCATATCGTTAATTATCGGTCGCTAGAAATTTCCTCCGCTATGCGCGGGTACTCGCCTAGTCTTTTAAATTGACAAAAAGACATGAAAAATTAACAAAAGAACAAATAGAGGCGCGTTTTAACAAATAGGCGCATTTCATATTTACTTGACATATATATGAAAAATACTAGTTACAAACCTAAAATCATTGTTTCCATATATAATGTATAAAATTTAATGCACAAGTTATAAGTTGTAATTTCAACCATAGTTTGAAGAGAAATGATAGAACCACAAAAAAAACTTCCACAAAGATTCTTACAAAATGATTTGTCACATAGTTATTGGCATTTTCAAAGTCGCTTTTGATTCTCTCTCTTACATGTATCCACAAATTTAATTGACACATCATTTTGTAAGAATTTTTGTGAAAGTTCTTTTGTGGTTTTATCATTTTTCTAGTTTGAATTTAATTAAATTTACAATTACAGTAGAAACTCTATAAAATAATACACTTGAGACCACCAAAATTTATTAATTAATCGATAAATTAATAATTATTAATTTATATATTAATTAATATTTTATTAATTTATAGTAGAATACTTAGGTTACAACACACCTTTCAAGTTCACTTAATTACATTGTATACAATGGCATGGTATATCAATCATGAACGGACCCAATTTGAAAGAAACCTTCAATCTCCCACCTTTATTATGCTTCTTGTGTTCAACGTATCACTTTATGTACATTAAAAAATATTTCTGTATAAATACACAGATCAAAATAGGTTAACACAAACAATATCATTATTGAATAGCGTTATTGGGAATTGAATAAAGATGATATCGATGAAGAAGATGATGGAAAGTTCATCTACCAATTGACCGTTTATCGTCCTGGAACCCCTTCGCGAAAACGAGCTATTAAAGCGGCAAATCACATTGAACAACTTTCTGGTTGAGCTAGTGAGAAAACTAACAGAGAAGTTCTTACCCATGCTAATGGAAATTAGAGCGAATTCAAGGGGGAAATTGATTTCAATAAAAAACAAAAGACAATTGAGTCATTTTTTTCAAGAAACCTTCATAATATTTTTCATGTAATATGCTATATTTAGGAATTTATTAATTTTATATTTTATATGGGGTCTAAAAGAAGAAATTCTCAAAAATGTATTATCATATAATCTTTTATGGCGAATTATTAATTTAGCACCCAATCCCTGTGTCGAGACGCGCAAAAAAATACTTATCTTGAGAGTTTATTAAATATCGAGTATTAATTTATGATGTTTTTACGGTAATTCAAAAAGAACATACATGAAAATTACAGTTACAACGCTTTAAAAGTTACTTGTGTTTTCGAGTTTAATGGTTTTATAACGTTTAATGCATAAGTTATAAGGTGTGATTTCAATAATGGTTTTTATTTAGTTAAATTTATATTGAAACTTCCCTATAACTTTATGTATGTGTTGTGTTGTGTTGTGTTGTGCTGTGAAACAATGGCTATACTTACAAACTCATGCACACTGTAGTGATTGGTGACATTTTTGGTTCATTTTGGTAAAACATATAAAAAGAGTTTATTTTGGTAAAATGATGTAATTTACTTAAGAAATAAAGAAGCCACCACCGGCTTCATACCACCACCCGACTACCACGACTGATCCACCATAAAAGATTAAACTATCTCTTCTTTTTAGGGTTAATCAAAGGTATGCTTTTTGTTTAAAAATTTAATTAATAGATTTAGGGTTTTAGTTTTCTTTGGGGTAACTCAGTTATGGGTTTATTTTATTGTTTTTTATTGTGTGGATGTAATATCTTGATAGATTATTACTACATGTTTGGTGTAATTTTTATTTTATTTGACATAGATCATTGCAAATAGTTTTCATAACCATGGATATAAGTTTGTGTCATCTGTAAGACTTTTTTGTATGGCTAAGATGTTTTATTTATTTTTAATCTATTTTGGTTAAAATTTTGAGAATATAAAGCTGACTAGATACATGGTATATGCAATATATTCAATCTATGACCATAGGTTGTTCTGTTATATAATTTAGGCACATTCTAAATCTCCTTTGTTTTACATACTTAAGACTAGATTACTAAACTAACACATGCTGGAAAATGGTGAGAACCGCACAGGACTTTTAGAAGTTTCAAAAACTCATTATGTTACTATTATTACAAAGACCCGTCTAACCCATTTAAGCACAGTTTTACGTGTCTGGTCCGTTTCAATGCAACAACCCGCCTGTTCCATTTGAATTAAATGGCCTACCTGACCTGTTTTAAGATAACTTGAACTATTTAATAAAAATAAAGGGAGTTTAAGTTTGAACAGGAATTTATTGCTTATGGTTTCTGCAACAAAAAAAATTATTGGTTTTTGAACCTGTCAGCAACATGATAGCGAAAAGAGTTCATGGGTGTGATAATGGTTGTTTGGCTGTATGGCTTTAAGCAGCTGAGATTTAATACTATACAAGTTTGTGTAAGCCTCGCCTGCTGCATTAAAACTTAAATGGGCGTTTGGATTCATTAACAAAGTGTAGAAAAGAAACAAGAACAAACATCATAGTGCAAAAGATAAATGCTACATTGTGTTTAAACAAAAGCTTCTATACAAAGGGGGTTTGACGTCGTATGTTGGTCTGTCAAAATAATGCCTCATACATAAAATTAACCTCTTTTTTGTGCCTTTCGGCTGCATATTAGGCTGCATTTTGAGGCTGCCAATTCTTTTCATTAATATAGCGACATCGTTTTTTTAGTGTACTACATTCGCACAATTGTTTGTTTCCTTTTTAGACATATAATCACGAAAACAAACTTTACAAAACATCTGCATAAGTTTGATTTTATTATGTTTGGATTAGTTTTTATAGTTTGAGTTTTGCAAAGCCAGTTACATTTCACTATTATGCTCTATATTTAACTTGAAATTCAAGCTAAATGTGTGCTTATTACCGTGACAGAAAAAATAAGATGGCCTGTTCTTTGGATTGCAATTCTTGCTGCAGTGGTTGGAGACCAAGCCATCGTCACTGGAACGTTATCTTCTTATGATTTTTCAGAGATCACGAAATTGTGTTTTAGCAAGCCTGTCATTTTGTCAATCATTTAACTTGGATCTTCTAAGAGCATCAGCCACTTTGACACTAGGAATCGTGGCTCTTGCTTGGATCAAGACATGCAAAAAGAGATTTAGACCTTATTCACGCTGCTCTTCCAATCATACTTGGTCAGAATGGTCTGGAGCTGCGGTCTGTGGCCTACAGTGCTGACGCTAAATGTTACTTATCAGACTCTGCCATTTCAGGTACTCGCATCTACAAACTTATGTTATATTTCAATGTATCATGTTAAATAATAAAGTAGCCGAACTGGGCATAATCAGATTCAGTCAAACGATGCAACTGCTTTTATATAGCTTTTTCCTTTGAAGGGATCAAAAGGGTCATTATTGATGAAGAAGGATTAGACGTTCTTTATTGGAAGAATCTTGATGATGGTGGGAATAAAAAAACGATACTTAATCAGAATGAAGAAACGAAAGTTATGAGCATGGACCATGATGAGATAACGACAAACTGTACAAAATTCAGGAAGCTCCGCTAGAGGAAAATCTTCAGGTTCTCTATAGAGGTAGTAACTATTTTGTATCTGTCTGTTTATTCTTTGCACCTATAGCTATGTAATTGATCCCAGGTTTGATAGCTACGAACATTTGATAACGTGTTATGGTAAGTATCCTCTTGATTCAGATGTTAGTGGTTTGCATTAAAAACGGTTTTAAGTGATTACGGCATATAAAAAAATCCTAAACGTGTTTCTTTTTGTGGTACTAAAAATTGAAGATTGTTATTGAAGAGCATTGGGATATTGACATGTTAAGCTCAGACCATTCACCAACTGCACCCGAGTTCAAACTATTTGCTGAAGGCGATTTTTCCGCAGGAATTCCAACAAAATCGACTTACTAATCAACTAAAATTTTACATTCCCGATGCACATAATACTTCCGTAGACAAACACCCCGCCACGATGTGGCGGCCCAATAGAAGCTTTAAGAAGTTATGATTTGCTTAGTATCAGGTTATTCATTTAGAAAAGAAAATGATACAGATAAATTCTAACATTATTAGCCATTGCCAATAACTAAACCAGTTATTAATTCTAAGGTATGCAAAGTTGATTAGTCTTTACTTCATGTAAAGCTAAAATGTAGTATTTTTTATGGTTAATGTGTCACTGATGTTTGTCTTACGAGTATAAAAATTAACCCTTTGTTTATTCATGTAAAGGGTTTGACTATTAGTACGACATCTAAAATACCATCTTCTAACAACGAACAACTAGAGAATTTATGCATTGATATTGTGTAGTGATGGGAACAAATAGTACGACTTGGTAAAATTACGGTAAAAATTAATATATTCTTACCGTTGTTTCATTTTTGCAGAAGGAAGTAAGAAATCTCATCAAAATGACTCTGGGCCAACATGATAAATTGTCGAGAGCGACGATCCTATTTTTTTAACTACGGTCATACGACAAATGAATTCCTTACTTGATAGGATGAATATCACTATTAGGTATTCGATTTCCATTAATACATCTTATGGTTTTTTTTGGCTTAGTAAATGTATTATTGAATATTTATCAAAGTATAAGGTGGAAATAGTTTTTATTATCACGGGTCAAAGGGTTGGAGGATTGGAAGTCAACTGACATGTATTTCATGTGTGGTTAGATGATATGCTCCACTTTTACCCACTCCCAAAACTGTGGTTTTGCCTGCACGCATAAATTTCGGTTTGTGGCCGTTTATCTAACCATCCCATTTAGACATTGTATCATGCACATAGCTCTTAGAAAAAATATGTAAGAAACTAAATCAAAGGGTCTCGACTTTTGCTTCAGAAGATTGTCGACACTCGATGGGCCTGTACAGACTTTTTAACAATTCTATTAGCTAATATTTAAACGTTATACTTGCACATTGGAGTTTTTATATAAATCACTGTGGTCACCATAACTTTCAAAAACAGAAAACTCTTTTGTTGCTCCTTAGTTATAATTTTTCTTTAACTTATACAATTCATGACCCACATTTTCGACATTCATAGTGACGTGTCTCTAAATTATGGATCTACTTTGTTGAATCATGTATGAAATTGAAATAACATACCGATTTCGAATTATTAATGATGTCTTTAATTTCATGTCACAATTGTTGTAGGATTTATTTAAAGTTCTGCGAGTAATTGATGATATATGTTTACCCATGCAGCAACCTCATTTGCGCTCAGTAAGGTATTTGATTCCTAACATGTGTTTTGTACTTAACACATTTGAAATAATAAACCAAGTAGACCAGCAATTTTAGTGTTTTAAATCAATCAAGTAAAATATGTAGTTGTCCATTGTTACAGATTTGAGAAACATTTTGTGGATGAGTGATTGATTGGGTTGGTTCGAAGTGCATTAAGATTTTTCATGCTTATTTACGAGGTAACGCTACATGTCTCAATTAAAAAGGCAATATTAAACTATACAATGGTTGTTGCAGTTGATTTTGATCATTTTTATGTGTTTTTCAAGGTCATTGTATGAAACTCCAAATGATCTCTATCATGTCATTGATTACTTTTTAGCTAGATCTTTGGGAAAATCTATTTGGAGCATTATTCAGAGGTTGGTTATTGGAGCCGTTGTGTACAGAAAGGAATTTTAGGTATTTTCAGGAAAAATTTAGAAGTAGTGCTGCATTATAAAAGATCAGGGTTAAATTAAGGCTTTTGAGCTTGAAGGTTAAAAATTCTAAGTAAGTTTTGGAGGCAGCAAAGATTTGGAATGTCCAAGTGATGCAGAGTGATAAGTCTAAATCCTATTTTGTCCCAAGATGAGGTATTCTGTTATTTTTTGGGTTTGGTATTCAGAGAATGTTTTGATGAGAAGTTATGGTTTTGTCAAGAGTAAAGGAATTATAGGATGGTTTGTTGTAGTATTAATGGATGTTAATGGTCTGGTAACTTGGATTTTGATAAATAATGGTAATTTCTTTTGTCTGCTATGGGCTGGAAAAGGGAGGAAGTTCTGCTGTTTTACTATAAGGTTATGGTTTAATAGTTCTAATGAGATTATCTGTATTGATCATCAATATGAGTTTGTAAGGCTGGGAGCTGGTTTTCATGAAGGTGAAGAGTTATGGGTCTGGTATAATAAACCTTGGTGGGGGACTATGCATAAGCTGGAAGTTGACTCATTATTTTTTGTTAAGAGGCTTGGTAGATTGTTTTATGTTATCAGTAGTATTTTGAGCTTAATCTGTGATGGAACCTACGTTTTAATTTCTTTTTTATGCATGTTCCCGAAGCATGTTTTGGGCATGTCATTTAGACTCTCTTATGTGGGTATGTCCATGTAAGTTTTTGTTTTTGTGGGTAATGTATTTGCCGGGGATTGTCCCTTTTTCCCAATAAAAAAAAAAAAGAATAAGGATGATTTATTGTGACAGTTTTTGTTGATGTTATTTTATTTTTAATCACATGTTACTGATCAGGCAAAAAAATCGATATTCTTTTTTGTCAATTTTAAGACTAGTTTGAATTGTGACAAAGATATATGGATAGTCAAAGATTGGGCATAACTGATCCTATATCGTTGGTTGGACCGACTGAGTTTGACGTAATTAAGACCAACGAACTCGAAAAGGTTTCCATATTTTTAATGTTTCTTTCGTTTTCGACAAAGATGGTTTAGGTAGTACTAGAGAGTTTACGTTTGTTTTGTTTAGTTTTTGGTGGATGCTGCTGGATTATACGAGAGCCATGAAGAGGGGATAAGTAGGGAAGAGGTTTTAGGACGCTTGGATCAGGTTGGGATTTTAAGGTTTCTGCATAAACAAGTAACGGACTTTGGGCTGATCAAAATGAAAATTATTGTATTCAAGTTTCAAAATTTTATGCAAACAACGTCTTTTACATTTTATTTTACAATTTTACCGTTTGTTGCCGAACATTGGCAATTGAATACCATTTTTGATCATTTTGACAGTGTGTTAATGTGCAGAAAACCCTTTTTTGTTTCAGTTTTTTCGTTTTATTGTTTTTGTTAATGCTTTTTGTAAACTAAACAGATTGTGAAAGTATGGATGAAAAAGGGGAGTCAAGCAAGAGGGCTAAATGAACAGCTTGTACAGGAAGCTAATGCCAAAATTTTCACCTCTGGATCCTATCGTCTTGGGGTATGTGTCTAATACGCTTATGTAGTTGATAATCTGCAGATTTTAAGTTTTGACTATCTGGGTTGGTTTCCGTTATCGCATAGTTTAACAATGCTGCATTGACTTCATAGAAACTGTAGCTCACGTAGTATATGCTTACACTGTTATTTTAGTAGAGAGAATAGTGACTGCTATTGAATCTAGTTAGTTTAAACTTTCCTCGAAGATGACGAGAATAGATATTCAAGCTAAGTGGTTTTGTTTACAAGATCAATAAGTGAGCTGCTGTTTAATTATGTTGTCAGAGTTTGCCCAATTTGACCCTTCACCTGAACCCGCCTGACCTGCCCTTTTTGCCACCTATAGGTGTTTGCTATAAGAGCGCATTACATCTAACTTGTTATGACCAAAATTGAGCATCTCTGCAACTGGTGTGACTGAAGTGTTTAGAATGGAAAAATGAGAAATGACCGTTGATAAAAAAATGTAACCCAAGATAAGTTGATTTCTTTTATCAACAAATTATATGATTCTGTAGCCTGTAGGTTTCTTTGAACTCTGATGGTCGGAGAACGGGTACATGGATGGTGGATGTGAAGTAAAGGAAGAACTATTATTATGACAATGTGGCAGAGGAAGATCTTCAGCAAATGAAGACTATTTACGTACAAACTGAGTTGCTTAAGGAATATTTCAATAGGTTTATATGTCGATTAGCAGCATTAGATTATTTTATTCAAATAAATGCTGTGATATAGCTATTAATCTATATCAAACGATTGTTTTTCCGAAGTAATTTGGATTTAAAATACTATTCACCTTATCTGATGTATTAACAGGTGCATGGACCTGGTGCAGATATTGATACACTCTGTGTTGGACCTAGACATGCAGATCGGGATGTAAGATATGCTCTACTAGTTAGCTAATCTTGTAATTTTATCGTTCCTGTTGGCCAGTCATCTCGGTAATGGTTGTATGATTTGTCACAGGACGATTTCTTTGGTGAGTTTAAAAGAATGCTCATAGAGATGCCCGATGTAACGGATATGCATCCTGTACCTGATGCTCATATTCCTGTGATAAAGTTCAAGTTGAATGGGGTTTCAGTTGATCTTCTCACTTTGGGTTATACCTGAGGTAAGTATTAAACGTTTATTACCTGCTGACCTTTTTGACTTCAGTATGTGCTATACTGTTAAAGATTAATAGCATAAAGCAGATAAGGTTATTTGGGTTGCTAATGAGGATTATATTACAGGATTTGGATATTTCTAAAGATTCAGTACTGCAAAATGCAGATGAAAAGACAGTTCGAAGTCTTAATGGATGTAGAGTTACTGACCAGATCCTACTTTTGGTACTTTTGACAATTGCTTCCCTCTTTCTGATTTTGTATAGTAATATGAACTCGTTATATACTGTAGTTAGCTTTACAGATAAATAGGCTTTTGTCTAGCATTTTGTGATTTTAATTCTATTTCATTTATGTGGTGTCTGTTACGTCTATTTAGAGGTGACAATTTGGGTGGGTTGGGAAACCGGCAATCAATTATTTTGTTCATTGCTAAAAATAATTTTCAAATTCTGATTAGTAAACTGTAATCTTATAATAGTAACTTAATTCTTTGATAAAAAAAATTTAGGAGCTTCCCTCCTTCAACAGTAGACTGTGGGCGACTTTCAAATCTTTAGTAATGTCTACCCTTCCTTCTCCTTTTAGTTAAAACATGACCTGTTGGAGATCAGACACAATCCAAATCGACCCGTTCATATGTAAACGGGTTAAATTACAATATCCACTTTTATGTGTGTTTTTCCTGGTCACAACTCATTCACCCTGTTTTTAAATTTGTTTTTCAGAGCTTCCGCACAACTTTAAGATGCATGAGGTTTTGGGCTGAGCGACGTGGTGTCTATTAAAACGTATACCATTATCTTTCAATAATAAAAATTGCAGATGTGATTAATAGAAATTTGTAGTTTGATGCATCTTACTCTTTAATTTTTGGTTTCAGGTTGCAGGATTTCTAGGCGGAATAAACTGGGCTTTGCTTGTTGCACGGATTTGCCAGCTGTATCCTAATGCTCTGCCCAATATGTTGGTTTCTAGATTCTTCAGGATTTACACTCATTGGCGATGGCCAAATTTGGGATCCTAGAAAACATTTTTGGGATAGATTCCATTTAATGCCTATTTCCTACTCCAGCTTATCCTAGCATGAACTCTAGCTACAATGTGTCAGCAAGTACTTTAAAGATGATGACTGAAGAGTTTAAAAGAGGTCATGATATTTGCGAGGTATGATACATGCATTTGTTTTGTGTTGGAATAATGTCTACACCTGCAACCAATGTTTTCAAAACAGCTTTTCTGGCCAGTTTGGTTCGTTGCCAAATTTTGGCCAAAAATCCAAAATCATGCGAAATGCTGTCCAATAACTTGACATGAACCTTTCTTGAATGGCATGTTTTAAAAGCAAAAGTTCATTGGCTTTTCTTTCGTGTCAAATTTCTGGCGAGTTTGGCTCCTCAACACGTGCGATAATTACATCATCGGTTTGTTGTACTTTTTTTTTCTTCTAAAAACACATGAAACAATTTCCAAATAGGGGCATTTTTGTCTTATAAGATTTATCACGCTAGTTTCTAGTTAGCTTAAATAAAACAAAATTGCTGCTTGCTATTTGGTACTTGGTTGGTCTTATTGGAACATACTGAATACTCGTGTGGCCTACGTGTACCCATATACCATTTCTTGATCTTAATAGAAATAGAGATCCATCATTCATCTGCTCAGTTTTGCTACGAGCTTGGGGTCACTTTCACTTAGGTTCTCTTGTTGGTGTAGGCGATGGTGTTAAATAGATGGTAGCTGGCTTGAACTTTTTGAGCCCTATTGTTTCTTTGAAGCATACAAGAATTATCTGCAGATAGATATAGCTGCTGAGAATGATGATGATATGATGAACTGGAAAGGCTTAAGGCTGGGTAAAATCTCACATACGACAGCTTGTATTGAAGGTGCTTGATTATATCTTTAGTTGCATTCTGGCCTTCCTCTTGGATCCTTTTTTTAAGGGGTGGTAATAATGACCCTTTTACGTAATAAAAAGGATCGATTTGTGCTGTGTTTTTATCTGAAATGGGTCACTGAGAAAAATTAGCTAAAATAACTCCGGAAGCCTACTTATCACTTTATGGTGTCTACTGACTTGACCTGATCAGACCCGTAACACACTAATTCCTTTTAAGAGACTATCAAAGAGGGAAAATTGTGTTAACGTGTCACTGTTGGGTTATGGTAGTTGGCTAGCACGTATACGTTACGAATATGTGAGCCTATTGAGGGCACACACCTAAGACACGCAGAGTACGTTTATTAAATACTTAATATATATTTATTTATTATTAAGGATTTAATAAGCTTCACGTTGATAACATTTGACTCTTTCACCTACCGGCTGACTCACCCATTATGCCACTTCTACTTTTTTTCTTCCATTTATAATACTTCTTTGTGCTTATAAATTTAGATAGAGAAAGCCACCAGCTAAATGCTGCAATGTCACCCACATCCGTGGGACTTTTCAGACAAGTCAGATCCGTTTCACTGCAGTTTCTTTTTGGGTCTGCAACAAAAAGAAGGTGTTCCCGTGAATGGATCGAATAAGTTCGATCTAAGAGTAACAGTTGATGAATTTAAAGCCAGCATTGGTTCTGGCTCATATCAATCATGGAAGCCTGGGATGGAGATATATGTAACCTATATAAGGCATGGAGACATTCCTGCTTTTGTTTTTCCTGGCGTATTCGACCTGCACGAGCTACTAAGGTAAAATTAGAGGTAAGACGGGCCCCGGAAGCTAGTGCGGCCAGCAGTGTCAGTGCGGATGTAGGAACTTCGAAAGTGTAACACCATGTTTGGTGTGAATTATGTTTGTATTAATGAGTGGTTTTAAACCATTTGCTTATAAATGGGTCAATCTCGGTTACATAATATTTCCAATGGATTATTGAACACGTGTCCTTCAACCTAAACTTTGCATATTGCTTTTCAATTTGTGTTAAAAAGATGGTTGAAATCAATTTCTAACTATTTTTTATGCTATGTTTTGTACGACAATGATATTTAAATTCTTTTAAATTTGTTACTGAAATACATATGTGATAATATGAGGTTGCCTTATCTGTGAGAAGTGCTCATTGATTCATATTAACCTCCAAATTGTTCGGTTGAGTCGAATCTTACAAGCATGTGTAACTACTGTTCAAAACCTTCATGTTCTATACTATTTTGGCCATTCTTTCGGTATTTAACATAATAAAACAAAAGTTTTATGTTTAAGCCCCGTGCGTGTATGGGCATTAAAACTAGTTCTTAGAAGGTGCGATAGGGGTGGCAATTCGGGTCGGGTTCGGGTTGGCGGGTTCGGGTTGACAGGTTGGCGGGTCAGAAAACCTTAACCCAAACCTTACCCATTTAAAAAATCGGGTCACCTATGTCAACACTAACATGTTTACACATAACCCGAACCTGACCTGTTTAACCCGTATATATACTTGGGTTGACGGGTTAAATAGGTTAAACGGGTTTCGGGTTGAACCATTTAACCCGTCTTATATACAAAAGTTGGCACATTACACGTGTTAAACAAGTTAAATGGGTTTGCAGGTCGAACCGTTTAACCCGTTTAACAATATATAAATAATTTTTAATTTAAGAAAAAATATTAAACGGGTTGGCGGGTCGCCTTGTTTAATTTATTTCCAACCCGAACCTAACCTGTTTAATAAACAGGTTAGATGGGTCGACCCAAACCTGACTCGAATCTAAACTGTACTTAACCCGAACCTGTTAATTTTCGTGTTGGTTACAGGTCCGGTTTCGTGCCGGGTCTGAAATTGCCACCCCTAGGTGCAAACATCCTTGTAGTGGCCACGCTAACCTCTTGAAAATGGAAGGCTTTACTAAACCCCGAGGATTAGTCGGGCCAAAAGGTCAGAAACCATGGTTACCCAAAAAGAAATAAAAATATTCTGCATTAAGTCATGGTGAATATACTGCATCATAATGCTGCTCATTTATATGTTTATGGATGGAATTTGGCATCGTTGTTTCTACTTGTTTTGGTTTGTAGATTTGTTAACCTTTTGCACTGATAATTTCAATTATGGATGTGTGCCATGGCATGTTGTTTCTGCATGACCCAAGTGCCAACACAATACGAGGGAAACATCTCATCCAAATTTTCACCCAAATCGTATCCGGTAACGACTTGTGATATAGATGAACCGGCAGCTTAGAATTTCGAAACCAAACCGGGA
>BQNB010026532.1:0-58508 GCA_026074375.1 Tanacetum coccineum | reverse complement strand
TCTACCATAAGCTTTGTCCAAGCTTTCATTTGATGCAGTAGAAAATTTTTCAAACTGATGTTTTAGAACATTTTTCTGCATCTTCTTAGATTCTACATTACCACTAAACCTTGATTTGATTGCCTCATAGAGTGATTTAGCATCTGCAACATTGTGAAACTTGAGGAGGTATTCATCAGGTATTGCTAAAAGCAAGATGATTTTAACTCTTTCCTGATTCCTTCTAGCAGCTAGTTGTTTGGCCGTCTTAGGAGCAGGAGGAGCAAAAGGACCAGATTGATCTCCTGTTGGTGCAGGTTCTTCTTCTAGATCTCCATTGACAATAACATCCCATAGGTTATGGTATGTATGACAGATGTATTATCGCATTCTCATGCTCCAAATATCGTACTCTCCTTTCCTGATGATAGGGATCTTCATTGCAGTGATTGTGGGTGGAGGAATGTCTTGTTCTGCTATCTTACAATTGAGTTCTTCTTATTTAGAGTTTCCACGCAAGCTCTGATACCACTTGTTGGATTGTTTTACTGAATAGATCTTAACCTTTAGCTTGCAAAGAGTTTGCTCCTTTAGATAATTCTAAAGCAACAATAATGAAAAACTGAGTAAACACTATTGATTATGTAGAATCTAATCAACAATGCTAAGAAGAACAATATTTAATATCAAAAAGGAACTTTTATATTAAACCTTGAATCTGCTTAGGTTACAGATTACAAGCTATGATTACTATTCGATCTCTATGATATATGTAGAACTATATCTACTAACTATGCCTAAGGTTCCTTTTATAGATTAAGGAACCCCTAATAGGCTTTACAAAACGCGTATAAAGATAATGCATATCCTTTCCTAAGATATCTCATGCATATCTTTAACTCTAACTAACTTCTGCGTAAGCAGACTTAACTATTACATAAGCAGTATTAACTATTTAACACTACCAGTACTAACTACGATAAACCTTCTACCAATACTAAGCGGTACTAACTAATATAACTAGCGGTACTAAGTCAGGAATGCATAATTCCCAACAGATGGTACTAGGTACTCGGGGTAGTCCGGATCAGGTACGTATGGTACCTCGACATGTGAAGGTGGGTGCTCAGGACCTGTCACATAGTCCAGAGATGACGAGGCTATCGGCTGCATAAGGAGTCCATCGTATTCGTATACGATGTCTCGCGGAGAACCTCCGTCTGAAAGCTCCTCATCAGCTCCCCAAAATACCCTCTTTGGCTCAGAATCGGTGTAGATAGATGTGTAGGTAACCGCAGATGATGCCGAAGACATGACTGAATCTGTAACACTGATTCAAAGATTTATTAACCCTTTTTATATATAAATATATATATAAAATTAAATATATATAATATATTAAATATTATAAATATATATATATAATTATATATTATATTTCTATAATATATATATAAATTACATTCATAAAAGAATATATAACAAGGATAAAATCCAAAATCAAGAAAAAACCGAGAGTAGAATGAGATAATTTCTCGGGTCGTTTTTCCCAACGAGGCGCGAATTTGAAAATCGAGAGTCGGTTTGAATCCCAATTCTTGAATGGAAAAGATATAGGGTTGAGTTTCTAAAACTACTAATAATATGCAAAAACTAATAAAAGAAAACCCTAAACAAAAGCAATTTAAGAAAAACGCGAAAACGGAAATTTAAACCTAAAACTACAGGAAAGCATAAAAAGGCAAATGATTATCTTAAAATTCTACGAGAAGCATAAATTAGGCATAAAAAAAGTAAACCACTATCTATGGGAGCATAAAATTAAGCAATATCTTAAATCTCAAAAACGAGAACGGAAATTAAAAACGAACGCGACTAAAAACCTAAAATATGAAAAATTAATCCTAAAGTGAATTTTTTACTTTTAATAAGCTATAAGTGACTAAAAAGAAAGAATAAAAAAAACTAGATCAAAAACGGAAGTGTTTAAGGCTAAAAACGCGAAAACGAGAACCGGGCCCGAAACCCGTTCTTTAAAAAACGAAACTTTGCAAAAATGACCCTACGAAAGTTTTTCTATTTTTCCTAAGTGCAAACTGATAAAATAAAATTTTCTAAAAAAGAAAAATATTTTTTTGATTTTTATTTAATTTATTATAATTAAAAAACAGTTTAAAAGAAAATAAATGATAAAAAATATCAAACGATTATAAAAAATTCTAAAAAATTTAGGAAAAATAAGTTAAACTATAAAGATCCTATGAAAAATCTAAAACTGGAAAAACAGCTTATAAATAAGCTGTTTTTAAGCTTAAAAGTGGCTGTGGGCTTAAAGGCTAAAATGGCTTAAGTATTTACTAAAACAAACTCATACCGGATGAGCTATTGTAGCACGGCGGTATGAGTTTGTGTGTGTGGGGGATTTGAAAAGGGGGAGGTCCAAGGGTCGAGCCCGGGCCTCTCTCTTTTTATAAAACATTTTTTTTCAAAATTTTCTTTTAAAACTTAAACATTAAGCTAAAATAACAAACTTTATAAAAAGAACTTTTTATGAAAACTACAAATAAGCCAGGAAATAAGCAAATCAAACAGACAGTTTGGCTAAAAGGCTAAAAAGGAACTAAGCTAACTTAGTTAGGCTTTATATTTCAATAAGCAAGGAGACAAAGCAAATAAGCTAAAACATACTTATAGCTGAATCTAATAAGCACAAAGGACTTAATTTAAGCTCTGAACTAAGACAATAAGCTGAGATAAGCTAAAAAGACAGACAGATTGTTAGTGAACTTGAAAATTTAGAACTTTTAAACTACAAACTGAAATAAGCTACAACTAGGGCTAACATAAGCTAAAAGGATCTAGACTAGTCTAAATAAGCTGTTATGAACTTAAATGAGCAATTCTAATAAGCTGGAAAAGCTAGAAATAAGCTGACAAACTAAGGACTCAAATTGAAATCTGATAAGCTATTTTAAGCACAAAAAGGTAAGGCAAAAGAAGGACAAGCAAAAACAGATGTTCCCCTATATCCAATAAGCAATTGTGAATTAAAATAAGCTAGAAAAAAAATAGATAAGCAAGAGAAGGCAGAATCAACAAAATACTTTAAAACTTAAAATGCTAACCTACAAATGCAAATAAGCTTAAATTACCTCTACCCTAAACACAATAAGCTAAAATAAGCACTAACTAACCTAATAAGCTAATATAAACCTAAATAAGTACAAAAGACAATAAGCTAAGCTAAGAAAAAGCAAATTAGCTAATGGGCAAAAAGCATTCAAACAGCCTACAGGGGGCACCTTTTGAGCTTAAAATTAAGCTTCAAAATAGAACATTATGGCAAAAAGGCTTATATGAGCTTAAAGTATAGCTTAAGGGCTATCTAAAACAGTAATAAAAATAGAGTTTGAAACAATTATAGGCCAAGAAAAAGTCTAATGAAAAGCATGGTTAACACAGATTTGCACTTTTTAGTATTCTTAAAAAGACAATATGGCAAAAGGCAGGCTTAATTTTAAGCTAGACAAAGGCTTTTAAAACTTATAATAAGCTGAAACAGATAAATAATAGCCACCAATGAGCTTATGTTCAAAAGCTCAGATCTTAAAACCATCTTTAACTTACCTAATTCTTAGATTGAAAATTTGAACTTTTATAACTCAAGAAAATTTTTTTTGACAGATAGGGAACTTTAGACTATAATTGGCCCAAAATCACCACTCAAAACTGGCTTTGCTCTACTGCATAAATGGGGTGAAACAAGTATTGAAAACAAATCTCAAAAAGCTAGTTAATGAAGGCTTTGATCCAATGAAACTTAAAATTCTATTTTCCAAAACAGATTAAAGCAACTATTTTTCAAACCTTTAAAATAATTTAGAATATGAAATCTTAAAAGAACCTATCATTAGATTATTGAAAACTTAGTTTAGAGGTGTATGAAAACCCCAGTTTAATGGTGCAAGTTTATTACACATTTTGACCCATTTTGGGTCTTGTCCCAAACACCCCTTTAAAAGGGTTTTGCACACTTTTAAACTGTAAAAAGGAATTTTAAACTTGAACTGTGTATAACCCGGTTAACACTAAGTCATATGAACCTAAACATACACTTTTTAACAGGAATTAAAAACAAAATAAAGCTAGAACACATGAACAGTTGTAAAAGACAATTTTTGTATAAACTTTAATTTTCATTAAAGCAATAAAGGTTTACAAGACTTAAAAAAGTTAAATGACAGAATGTAAATTAAACATAAAACATTAAAATTAAACTAAACTAAAAATTATACTACTCCTACATTACATCCTTTTCTTCTCGGTCTTTTTTTCCAATTTATATGATGTAGAGTTGTGCTTCTTGTGTTTGTTTGGTGAGGAGAGCCAAGTCTTCATCACTGCCATTGATTTTTGAGTGTTGCCCAAGTAGATTGATCTTGACCCTTGCTTGAATTTGGCCAATAGGATGGTTAGGGATTGCCACAGTGGATTTGTAGGTTAGTGGTGTGGGGTAAACTGTTTTGGAGTGGGGTGGGAGAGTGGGGTTGGTTATTGTCGTTTGTTGCAGGTAAAACACACACGAATTGTGTGTGTGGGAGAAGGATGTACAGTACTAGGCGGGAAAAAAGGGGATTTTGTTATAATCAGGGTAACGGGTAAAATTCTTTAGAGATTTGACAAAATTGGTCCCTGAAAGTGGTATGTGTTATTACAATACACGTCCTTGTAGCCTTTATCTTTGGTCCTTGGAGTTGATTGGGTGTTGCACCGTTAGTCCTTTTGGACTAACAATGTTAGTCCTTGAAGGACTAATGGTGTAAGAATAAAAGGGTTAAGGGGGTAACAGTTTAAAAAGGGTTTTATTGTTTGGGCCAGGGGGTATATTTGGGCCGGTGGGTTTATAAAAAAGGGTAATGGGCTTTTTTTTAGTTTATAACTTTTGGGCTTTTATTTAAAATGGGTTTAGTATATAGGTGGGCTGACCCGGGCCCACTAGGTGGGTACGGGTGGGCCCACTTTTGACATTTTAGGTTTTCGGGTTTGGTTTTCGATGCCTTTTCCAATGCCGTATCCCGGGGTTGACTTTGACTTCGTCTTGACTTCATTAGACGCACAAATGTTGTCGAGTCGATCCGGAATTTGCCGTTTGAGCTCCGTTTTCAATCCTTTTGCACCTTTGGCCTCAGTTTTTCACGTTCTTTTGGCTACTATTTAAACATATCCAATGCTTCAGCTATACTAAGAAGTTAAACCTGGTGACATCAAATCCTTTGGTGAGAAGGTCTACAACATTATGATCAGTATGATTCTTGATAACCTCTATTAGTCTCTTCTCATGACAATCTCTTATAAAATGGAATCGAATCTTAATATGCTTGGTCCTTGAATGAGCAACAGGATTCTTGATAACACTTATAGTGCTCTGATACCAATTGATAAGATCGTTTATAGCTCAAGATTGATTAGATCTTATATATCTAGGATGAACAATAACAATGATTGATAACACGCAACGGAATAATAAAGAACACAATCAAAGTTATCACAAGGTTTTCTTTATTGAACGTTTCCCTATTACCCCAACTATAATTTGGAGCTACACCAACTAACTATGGTGTACTATTTGACTCTCATCAGTCGACATGGTATCTAACTATCTAGACTCTCATTGGGAGAGCTCTAGTTTTCTATGGATGGATATCTAAATGTCTGGACCTCCTTTTATAGCATAAGGAGTCCCAGGCTTACAAGGAAACTAATTAATATATTAATGAAGAATCAATTAATTATCTCTCGAATTAATATTCATTCTTATCTTATTTTTGACAATTTATTTTCTTATACATCTGTAGAACTTTATATGACAATTTTGTCCTTCTTATTTCCTCTTGTTTCATTCTTTTATTCACTTGTCTCATCAAAAATCAATAATCCCAACATTTTCCCCTATTTTGAATGATTGACAAAACAAACAAATCTCGTACGAACTTCATCATAAAGCCAAAGCATCCCTGAATTTGAGCATGTAAATCATCCTCCCTGAATGAAACAAAATCTTCAATGCTTCCCTTGACTTAAGTTAAAATTAGAATCCATGACTATGCACCAAATTCACATAATAAGCGCAAATCATATCTCTGTAGTCTTCTCCCCTTTTTGTAATCATCTAATAGGGGTCTTCTATAGAAATGCAACTTGGATCATAACAGCTACAAATCATATACCGCAACTTCTAATTTAGCATTCCAATACTCAAATTGCCTACCATTACGCACATAAGAAAAAAGTAAACAGAGTCAGTAAAAGTAAAACTATCAGTAGTAATAAAGATCACAGTATAGACAAAACACTTACCACAACAAGGAGGTGCATGTAGATGGTTAAACATTTAATCAATAAGCTTCCCTCGGAAATCCATAAGTTTTACCATTCTCTTGAATCTCGAACTCTGTAGGCTTTCCTATGTAGTGATCACTAATGTAAGAAAAACAAAGTATAACGAATTTGAATGAAGAAGTAGAAATCTCCTAAAACTGTGTCTATGTCTGGCACTATCCACGTGACGTCGTACACATACTCCAGGGAAAAGTATAAGTATACTCGGCAACCTCTTGACAAAATCTCACCTTCTATGAGAACACATACTAATTGAAAGCAAATGTGAGCTTGTTGAGCACCTATAAAAAAATCACACACCTTTGCTAGATTTTGACAAGTCTTGCACCCCAATTTAACACGAACAAGTTATCTTAAAAGTCAATGTCCTGCTATAAACACAACTTTAAGATATGATAAGAACTCGCATTTGTGAAACCCCAACTCAACATCATATAAGCAATATTCAAAATTGTCTTCGTAACATCTTCAAATAATCTCAAAGAATATTGAGCCATAAATCAATAAGAATAAACTATTTGAAAAATAGTTCTGTCCGAGATCTAATTCCATCCAAAAACCAAGTACTGTCCGATATCGGACAAGCCTAGCAGTACAAACTGCTTTGTCTGACAACTCTGGCAGTATAAACTCTTCTCGGATAGTAAAAACTTTCTTCACTCGAACAATATTATAAAGCAAAGCTGTTTTCAAGGAACATATGCCACTCGAACTTCATAGTACTCCATACGCCCAACATCTTTGAGCCCAAATAATATCAATAAAGTCCGAACTTAAAGCCTATATTTCACGAAGCCCTCGAAACAGTAAGCAGCATTATTGTATAATGAGCAGCATTAAATCGTTAAGAATCCCCATGCCCTGAATTAAAATCATAGAACCAAAGTAGTACCTACCATGACCCTCTTGCCATTCCCATCCTATAAACAACAATATTAAAAAAAACCAACTGCTGACATTCATTTCTGAAAGCCCAAAACAGGAACAGTAGTACATATTAACCATGTCCAAGCACTTAACAGTTGTAATAACTTGTAATGACAGCAGCACATTAATAATTATGAATGCAAACAGAGCACGAAATATAAATCCCCCATTACAAAACCCAAACGCAGCTGTACAAACACGTCTAAACAATAACACAAATATGTATAATTCCCATAGATGTTACTTTCCTCACTGTTATATCTTCATTCAAAATAACAGATCTCATTGTCTCCAAGACCAGCAACAATTTACACAACAAAATCTTATTAATAACAACAATTCGATCTTAACTATTACTTAAATGTACCTTGATTGCCTGCTCCTCCAAACAAAACGTTCGTAACATACACCATCATAACACGGAACCAATCATTCAGAACCCATGTAACTTTCATCTTCTCACCGACGACCCCATATTAGGGTTTCTTCATGAACATATCCCAATCAAAAAAAAGAATAATCAATGATCCTTGGAACCCTAGGGTTTCTTGATCTCTCCTTCTATCAATTACCAGATCACGCGCATTCAAATGACCACCATACTCTTTTCTTGAATTTGCTGTACCGAATTAGGGTTTTGTGAAAAACCTAATACACTGAATTGAGAATGTTACCGAAAAAACATATAAAATGTTAAAAACCCTTATTGGTTTTATTAAATAGAATCAGTAACAACAACAATTAGAACATCTTCATGTTTGTCTTGAAAGAATAAGCTGGATCATGACAAAACCCCATATATAAATAGAACTTGATAAAGAAGAAATAGCCGAAAATCAAAAGCATCATACCTTTGACGAATATTTACGAACCTTGTTGATCCTAGATCGAGAGCCACCAGGCTCTAATACCAATTGATAAGATCTTTATAGCTCAAGATTGATTAGATCTTATATATCAAGATGAAACAATAACAATGATTTGATAACACGCAGCGTAGTAATAATAAAGAACACAATTCAAAGTATCATAAGTTTTTCTTTATTGAACGTTTCCCTATTACCACCAACTATAATTTGGGGCTACTCAACTAACTATGGTGTACTATTCGAACACTCAACAGTCTACTTGGTAACTAACTATCTAGATCTCTTCATTGGGAGAAGCTCTAGTTTTTCTATGGACGATATCTAAAAATGTCCGAACCGTCCTTTATGCATAAGGAGTCCCTAGGCTAACAAGGAAACAAATTTAAAATATTATGAGAGAATCAATTAATTATCTTCTCCATTAAATATTTATTCTTATCTTATTTTGACCAAATCTTTATTTTTTTCTACATCTTGTAAACTTCATGATGACAATTTTGGTCCTTCTTGTTTCCATCTTGTTTCATTCTTTTATTCACTTTGTCTCATCAAATCAAGAATCTCAACACTGCCTGTTTTGGTTAATACTGGTTGGCACAAAGTTAGTACTGCTAGGCCAAAACTTAGTACTGCTAGGCAAACCTTAGTACTGTTAAGTTACTGTTAGAAACAAGGGAAATAAGGATGCAAAGTGTAAAATTGCGGTTTCTTCGCCACTGGGTTTACTTGAAACCTATATAAACTGTTCTCCAACACACAATTTACTCACCTAATCTCTCTCCTACGTTTTCATAACACAAACCCTAATCCCTTTAATCACCAATGATCATTAATTACTTCTCTATGGCTGCTCTCATATCTTGCCCTAAGCATAATACGGTTGCTTGTTTGGAGAAAACTAAACGGAATGCTCAAATCCATGAGATAATGGACTTCCCTACACGAAGCTTGATTTACTACTCTCTTACTATAAGTCCTACTGTCTCTACTTCCCTTATTGAACAGTTTTGGAACACTATTACTTCCAAAACAATCAATGATGTTAGTTACATTAAAGCCAAAGTTGCTGGCAAGACTTGTATCAATTTTCTGAAAGCATCTAAAGAAGAGATACTCATATCATAGATGTAGATGGAAATTGATTGTCTCAACAAATCAAGAGATTTTATGAAAAACCTCATGATGGGGGTATGAGGAAGATCTTACAATACTACTTTTCAAAAATCTCTCTTCTCCCCACAATAGAATTACCTAATTCATACCCTAATTCACTGCCTTAGTTCAAAAAGTACTTCTTGGGATCAATTTCTCACAAATATTGCATCTGCACTGATTTGCTTAGCTACAGATAGAAAATTTAATTGTTTCAAAGAGTGATTTTGAGGGTATGATTAGGAACTTGGATGCTAAGAAGCAATTCTTAATGTATCTAAGATTTGTTCAAGTGTTTTTAAATAACCAACTTTTAAACCTACCTGCCCCTTTGGATAACCTTCCAATACCATTCCTTACCAAAAAGTTTTTCACTAATATGGCAAAGTAAGGACTACACTTTTCAAGCCATGTTACACCTTTATTTCCTAATATGTTGGCTCAAGCAGTAGCAGATGAGGGTGAAGGTTCAGAATAACCAACTAAACCTCAACCAACACCCTCTCCTACTCAACCTAGTACAGGAGACCAACCCCCTTGTGACTGAATCATCATATAGTCCTAACACTACCCAAGACCCTAGGGTAACCTTAGAGGGCACTGGTGGAAGTCAAAAGGATCATGTTTAGTTACCCCATGATAGTCCTCTTTCAGGTGGTCACACATCTGACAGAGCCGAGGGTAGCTTGAACCTAGATGAGTTACTTGTTCTATGCCTAACACTGTCAAACAAGGGCACTTTACGCTATGAAGGACCTTCTAAGAGCTTCCTCTGCAGAAGATTCTTAAAATGAAGAAGACTAGAACCCAGAAGCAGTAAAAGAGTGTAAGCCCACATCTCACATCACAGAGCCCATGTTATAAGAGTGTGGCAAAGGTATCTATGAAGAAAAATGGTTGGTAAAGAAGGATTCTGTAACCAAACATGTGAGAAAAATGCCTAAATCAAAACCACTCTGGATGCCTTTTGATGATCTTAATGCTGTTTTAGCTCATTGGTATGGACTACATAAAACATTAGGGAATTTGTGAATGAGGGGAGGTCAAAGCATAAGACAAAGGAGCTTAATGTTATACTGAAGTAATTGTTTAAGACAAGGGTAGTTGGTGTTAAAAAGGAGGTACATTGTTAGTAAACTGATAGACCAGAAGTTGAAACTGCTACGGCTAGTATAGATAAACTGCTAGGCAAAGTTCTTACTGCTAAATCACCAGTTAGTACTGCTGGACGTAAACTATTAGTACTGAGTAATAACCTAGAGTAAAGTGTTGTTGGCTTAGAACTCCTCTTACAACAACAAGTATATTTGATAGATAAAGAAATTAACTAATGGCTCAAACTTTGATGAAAGATAAATGAAGATAAAGCCAAGGGAAAAAGGATAGGCATTTAAAAGATGTTGAAGATTCTTCAAGACCTATGAGATCAATAACAACACTCAAACCACTTCCATCCATTGATCCTAAAGACAAAGGAAATGGTATCTTAGTTGAGGAAGAACCTGTCAAGATAAAAGGAAAGGATCAAGGGATAGATCAAATAGAGAGAGATGCAAAATTGGCTCACAAGTTACATAAGTGAAGAATATTGGCTAATATTGCAAGAATTTCAAGAGAAAATGCAAGCACGAGAAGAAGCTTCTGAGGTTGCTACAATGAATTGTCTGAATGAAGTCCAAGAAGTAATGATGCTGGAATGCCTTATTTGCAGCCAAGCTCCAAACAGGAATAAAGAGAGGATACTCAAATGAAGAAAGAGCAAAGTTCTTGGCTGAAACAATAGCTGCACAAAGAAAATTCAAAGCTGCATAAAGAGCTGCTGAGATTAGAAGTAGACCACCAACTAAATCTCAACTAAGGAATTTGATGATGACATATCTAAAGAATATGGGTGGTTACAAACACTCTTAGCTAAAAGCAAAGACATTTGAAGAAATCCAAAAGAGACTTGATGACTTCAAACCTATGATTCAGATAATGCAGTAAAAGAAGTAAGAAAGGCAGCTGGTAAGAAACTTCAAAGAGAAGGAGGAGGTTCTCAAAGAACCTGACAGTACAAAGATGAAAGTATGAACAATGGAAGTGCAGAAAATAGAATCAGTGTTTCAAAGAAAAGAAAAGGAGGTCCAAGAATGAAAAGAATAAAGATCCACTAGGCAGACCCAAGTCAGCAATGGCTTGGGTCCCTAAGAGAAATTAATTTCTCTTATTTGATGTGCAGGATGATCCACAAAAAGATTTAAAGAACAAAGGGATTATTGATAGTGGATGTTCTAGGCACATAACTAGGAATCAAAATTCTATCAACTTGACAGACATGGAGCAGAGTGCATCTACTACAGGATCTTTAGAAGCTGATGAAAGTTCTAGATGGATTAAAACCTTTTCTAAGATGGTGACAATGTTTGATAGGCTAGATCTTGAGGAGTTATATAACCTGGTGATGCAGAGGTTTGAATCAACTACTCCAGAAGGTGTTGATCTAGTTCTTTGGGGAGATTTAAGGACAATGTTTGATGCAAATACAGAAGATGAACTCTGGCAGAATCAAGAAAGATGGAATCTTAAGAGCTGGAATTTCTATGAGAATTGTGGAGTTCATACCTTGACACTGGAAGATGGTACTGAGATTCATATGCTTGCAGAGAGAAAATATCCACTCACAAAAGAAACACTTGAGAGGATGATGTCTTTGAAGTTGATAGCTGAGTCTGCAAGTGAAAGTGCTTATAATCTGCTTAGGTTCATTCAAAAGCAGATTGATGAATATGGAAGCTATGATGGAAGTGAGAAGGATCTTTAAGTGTTGGATTTATAACCACACAACAAATGGTCATCAGTTCACCATGTCTAACAGACATCAAGAACTGGCTAGTCCAGAGCAAACGGCTTCTGGTAAAGACTTCTCAAATCCGTTAATGGCTGATAGTTTGCCAAAAACTATATGGTTCTCAACTCACCATGCTTTACAGTAAAGAGTTGGCTAGTCCAAAGCAAACGGCTCTTGGTAAAGACATCTCAAATCCGTTGATAGTTGATAGTTTACTCAAAACTATATGGTTATCAATGCACCATGTTATTGCAATGAAGCATTGGCTATTCCAGAGCAAACGGCTACTGGTAAAGAAATATCAAATCCGTTTATGGCTGGTAGTTTGCCAAAAACTACATGGCCAACTTAGTTGGTATTGCTGTGTTGCTGAGTTGCTGAGATGTTATGATGATGACAAAGACTAGAAGCTAAAGAATTTCAAGTTTATAGAGTAACAAAAGAGTTCAAGTTCATCAAAGAGCAGATTAAAGAGTAGCAGTGTGTTTGGATACATCCTCTTAGTGTTCAAGAAGCTCAAACTGAAGAAACATGAAGGTTAACAAGTGAACATCATGTTTAGGGGAGGATTGTTGGGTTTCAGAAGTTTCTACAACTTAGTGCTGCTACTTATACAAGTTACTACTGCTAGTTCTACTTAGTGCTGCTGATGAAGAATGCTAAATATTCAAGAAAATAGACTAAGTAGTTAGTACTGTTAGTTATAATTAGTTAGTACTTCCAGCACATTGTTAGTACTACCAGTTAGAATTAGTACTATTAGTAGTAAGTTAGTACTGCTAGCATATATAGATAGTACTGCTTAAGTGATATGCATGAGATATATTAGGAATATATATGCATGATCACTTAACGCATTTTGTAAAGCTATTAGGGTTTCCTTGGTGTATAAAAGGAACCCTACGGCACTAGTTAGATATACAAGTTTCACAAATATTCATAGTTAGTAATCTGTTACCTAGCAGATTAATAGTAATCAAAGTTCTGTTTTATTTATTGTTCTTCTTAGCAGTATAAATTAGTTTTCGCATAACTTATATTGTTCATAGTCATTGTTTCTCTTGTAGTTAGTTTGGATCTATCCAGATTAGCTACCACCCTTAACAGGCTAGAAAGATCTATTCATTGGGATCTTGTTAATCCCAATGAATAGATATTTCTAGCCTGTTAAGGGTGGTAGCTAATCTGGATAGATCCAAACTAACTACAAGAGAAAAAATGACTATGAACAATATAAGTTATGCGAAAACTAACTTATACTGCTAAGAAGAACAATAAATAAAACTGAACTTTGATTATTATTAATCTGCTAGGTAACAGATTACTAACTATGAATATTTGTGAAACTTGTATATCTAACTAGTGCCGTAGGGTTCCTTTTATACACCAAGGAAACCCTAATGGCTTTACAAAACGCGTTAAGTGATCATGCATATATATTCCTAATATATCTCATGCATATCACTTAAGTAGTACTATCTATATATGCTAGCAGTACTAACTTACTACTAACAGTACTAACTCTAACTAGCAGTGCTAACAATGTACTAGCAGTACTAACTAATTATAACTAACAGTACTAACTACTTAGTCTATTTTCTTGAATCTTTAGCATTCTTCATTAGTAGCACTAAGTAGAACTAGTAGTAGTAACTTGTATAAGTAGCAGCACTAAGTTGTAGAAACTTCTGAAACCCAACACACTCCATGGCTCTTGATACCAATTGTAGGTTCCAAGTTTCTCACAAATGAAGAACTAGAGATAGAAAGTTAGAGAGAGAAAGTGGAAGGGAGAAAACACATAGAAAACACATAAAATGTGTGTGTAAAATGATTCAACCAACACCCTCTCCATGTGTGGAGAGGGTTAATGTACTTACATAGATGGGTAGGGCCGGACTTTCTATGGGCTTTCCTTGGACTTTCTATAAGCCGGCCCGGTTAGATTACTTAGATATTACATTGAATTGACTAACTATTACTAAGGCTCGTGAGATCGATAATGATCGTCACTTCACTAAAAATTAAATTCCTAACACTATTCAACCCCTCTTCTAGTTTTTCACATTGACGTTTTAAGCATGTTTTTCAGGTGCTTGACATTGGACTCATTCTGATGTGCTATGTGGAGTCTACTTGCTATATGGCTTCATATTTTTCAAGACTCAATTATCTTTCATTAAACTCGTCGTTGCCATTTGAAAACCTTGTTTAAGCTTTCGCATTGTGACAAATATTATATTATGGATTAATGTAAGGCTTAATTATTTTTAAATTTATGCAACGGTAATTTACTTTTCAAAATGTCCATTTAGTGGTCGTTCTTTATGCTTTGTACTTGACATATTATGAAGTCACGCCCTCGGTTACCTATTCCGACTAGACCCGATTTGGGGGTGTGACAAAAGCCAACTGTTTCGGATCCAAATAAGCTCCTGATTCCAAAGCTTCAGTCAACAACATCTTTTCTTTAAACCATGCTGAATTATTAGGCCTTTAATTTGGTTTGGTACACTGTCTAGCAAAATGACCTTCCTCTTAACAATTGTAACACTTAACCACTCTTGCTTGACCTACAGCCCATTGCCTGTTATAACCTTGATTTGTAGCAGTGTTCATTGCCCTAATGTTAGCATACCTCTGTGTTTGTCTCCATGAATTGTCTGCACGGTGACTCTTCCATCTTGAATGGTTGCTTGGTTCCTAGGATTATACGAGGTTCTCAGCTCATTGTTTGTTTGTGGGAAACGAAGAGCGAATGATGTGGTTACAAATGTCATTAGCTTGTTTAAATTGGCAATTAAATCATCAGAAGGGTTAAAAGATGGAACAACAAGTCCTGAATCCAACTCTATAGAAGATGGTTGCTGAATAGCAGGTACTTGATAGGATTATTGCAAAGCACGTGCTTGATATGGTTGTTGATTAACCACTGGAGATTAAGTAACAACTTGTGGCTGACACTGTGATTGTTGGACTATTGGTGCTTCATAAGAATGTTGTGGTGCAGGAGATGAATAGTATTGTTGAGTAGCAGATGACAACTGTGGATAATACTGAGTCGGATTCAAACAAGTTGGAGAATTAGCAACCAAGGCTATCTGATCCGGATACCTTTGTCTTAATAAACGAACTTCATTTTCCTGAGCTTCATGTTGCCTTAGATGAGTATACAAATGATCAAAGTTAGTGGTATGCATGTCTTTTGCTAATTTGACATCCGTGATAAATTTGCTCCATTCAGGTTGAAGATGATTGACAAACTTTGTATTGACTTGGAGTGGTTTCATTATCATTCCAATCGTATGCATATCATTGATCAGATGGGCAAACCGCATGTAATACGAATGAATTGTCTCTCTATGCATAGAAGTAAATGTGTCAAAATCATCATACAACTTGGACTTTCGCTCTTGCAATGATAACTCTGAACCTTGAATGAGTAATTTGACTCTATCCCAAATCTGCTTTGCATGTTCATTATGATTAACCAAATTGTAAATGTCTTTAGGTAAACCTTGCAAAACAATGTTTGTTGCCTTGATATCAACTGATTCACGAATCTTTTCTTCATTTGTGAGATCAGTCTATGTTCGTGCTCTGTCCGTTGCTGGAGTAGTTTCATTTCCAAGTTATACAATTGTTATGTATTGGAAAGGTCCATTGAGAACTGAATCAACATGTAACTTGCCATGTTCCTTGCCTTTGATATACAACAGCATACGACTTGCCCATGAACTGTAATTAGTCTTATCGAGCATAGGGGGACGGTTGTTAGCCCCGACAACAATGACATTTTTCTGCTAATGATAAACTCATCTTGAGATACTTGAAGTGTGAAATGAAATGAATAGATCGATTTGGTGAATGATGAGAATTGTGTTAAAGTGATGTTGTTATAAGTGATTAAGTCCTTGTTATTTCATGGGATTTTACTAATCTTGATTAAACCGAAAAAATAAGTAAGTATTTCACGGGATTTTACTAATCCAAGACAAACCGTTTAAAATAACTTTTTCTTGAAATTTAACTTATTCCACAGAAACACTACCAAACATATTCCGCAGAAAACATAAACCGCAGAAAAACTATTATGTCATAAACCGCAGAAATACTTATGTCATAAACCGCAGAAATACTTAGCCAAAAACCGAACCAAACCGGACCATGCTCACCCCTAATATATTCGATGATATCAGTATCACTTTATTTTCATTCAGTTAAATATTTATCAACATGACACTTTGTAATGTTTTGGTTAATTCAATATATACGTTGAAAATCTTATCCTTGTGTTTTTGTCTTAAATATTTGTATTCATTGTTTTAGTTAGACTTTCAAAGATTAGAAAACTACATGAAGCCACTTCATGAGCTTAATCCATGTTTACTTAGACAAGAGCTGATTGAATAGAAAAAAAAAATGAAAAAACAGGATGATCAAGAGTGAAAACAAAACACTGAAACAATTTTCTTTATAACTAATTGCTAATGCAAAATAACATGATTAAATAAAATGATGATTGAAGTTAATGTTGTCGACATTACTTTGCAATTGCGCTATTATTATCCCAAATGAAGTATCTTGTTTCTTTAGTAGGGCAGAAAAATAAGCGGTCACACTGTTGAGGGGTTGGGCGCCACAAGTTTCCGTGGAGTCATTAAAGGAACAACAAATGAAATGTATGTGCATGCTCTCTATCTTGCTGTCTTTTTGTCATGTCACATGATTTTCAGTTTTTCACCAGTTTTACTTTGTTTACTATGAGTTAATGATTTATGATGTTTTTAAAGTATGCTAACGAATGAATGATTGTGCTTGCTTTTGAGTCATTATAATTCCTTGAATTTTATTTCCTTATAGTGATGCATAAGTAGTGGATACTAATCGAATGCTTGCAAATCTGTATGATATAACAAGTTTATTATAAAACTAAATTGTACTTTTGGTCTGATGCTATGTAAATTACCAAGTAACGATGGAAATCGGGTGTAATATAATGTTCTGTAAATGATCAAATAATCAGTTTCTAATATTTGCCTTTAACAAAGATAAAAGATATATATATAAAATACCTCACCATTGTGACACACAAACTAACTATTAGTACGAAAGCAAATAATTAGTAAATGGTCATTTCATCACTAAATACAAATCTATTCCTTTTCTAAGTAAATTACAGTATAAAAAAGAAAAAATTATATATAGTAGATATCATACCCTTTGTTGTGACCCCTTCCGCTTTTTTGAGTCGTAACTAGCATTCGATACGGCCAAAGCATACAGACTGTCGAAGCATCTTTTTAAAGACTTCATTGCCATTGGACGATTGCAAGAAGTTTTCAATGCGATTGGAAAATGAAGGAAAAGAGAAATTGTAAACCTTTGTTAAAATGGACTGAAAATGTTTTGCTTGCTTGGCTCCCAACACCTCAAACAATCTACTACTGTTTCTAATGGATTTTTAGTAATTATATGAGTAGGAAAAGAATGTGATGAATATATAATGAAGAAGAAGAGATGGTGGTGTATATATATAATAGTCGATCATTTTGCTAGGACATGAGAAGTAAATTGATACGTTCCAAGCCTTGTCGACAAGGGTATGAAAAAATCTCGACAAAACATATCCATATATACCCTTTGGCTTAGTGTTAATTTAATGTGATTTTTACATCGGTATTTCTTATATATGGCGGCAAAACTTTAAAGCCTAGTCACCATTTTATTTAGGGACTATAACCCAAATTTGATGATGCAATTACCAATTCTAGATTTTCATGATATCGGTTAAGACTAGATAATTATAAATATAAAACATTTACCAGTATTGCATAGGGAAACGTAAGTTTTACATACTCTAACACAGAATTTACGTAATTAGTTCTTTAAGTTATTGGTATGTTACAAAGCTAGTCGACTAAAAAAATGTCTTCTAAAGACACATAAAAAAGTGTCAGCAAAAGTAAAAAATGTCACTAAAAATAAAAAAGTGTCACCAAAAGTATACAAAGTGTCATTAAAAGATTTATTTGCCACTCCCACATTTAAAAAAGTGTAGGTAGAAGTTTAGTTGGTAAAAGTTTATTTATAGCGACATTGCAATAGTGTGAGGAAATACTTTTTTGCCTTTAGTGACACATTTTGTTTATAAAAAGTGTCATCAAATCTTAAATCTTTAAGCCTTTGCTTACATTTTTTAAAAAGTGTCACAAAAGATAGGATTTAGTGACACTTTTTTGTGTCATTAGAAACCCTGTGACTAAAAGTCTATTATTTTGTAGTGCTTGATGACTAACTTTGCAATTAAACGCTAACCAAAGGATTATTTTTATAAAAAAATTCAAAAACTATTTATGAAAATAATTCTTAAGGTTATAGGTCCGTAACAAAGTTACTGTTTTGCGCTCCACGACAAAGCGTGGGTTACAACCTCGTTAATACTACGGGAAAGGGTATATATGGATAAGTGTGTCGAGATATTTCATATGCCCTTGTCGACAAAGCTAGGAACATATAAAGTTTCTTCCTATGTCATAGCAAAAGAAGATTATATACGTTCAATCATTTATAAGAGCTTAAGTTTGTTTATTGTATGATTATAAAAAAAATTTTAAACGGGCTTCGAGCTCGAGTTTAAACAACAACAAAATATTCGAGTTCAAGCTCGATCTAATTTATAAAAGTTTATTCGAACTCGAGCCGAGCTCGATGTTAGCATATAGCTCATAAGAGGCCCACGACCCACTTAGCTATTAGGTTTTACCTTTTTGTTTTATTTTATAATTACTCTTGTATTATCTCTAGTTTAATAAATCAATACAAGTTGTCACTTTTGTTTTGTTAGTTTTTACATGGTATCAAGAGTTGATAACTCGTATACGTGAATTTCTTTGGTATGGTTACACATGTTGGTAAAACTTTTGTTTGTTTTCGATAATAGAAAGATTGTTGCCGTCAGTTGGAAACCTTATGTGGTTGTACAAGTAAGTTTTGTTTTGTTTGCAAATATTTGACTGGATAATTGTCTCGAAATTTTTGTTAGCGGGATGGTTGATATAATTTGGATTTGGCATATAAAGATTTGGTACATCAGAAGCATATACTGAGTTTGGCATATATTTGTTTATTTGGACGATTGATTCAATTGTTATTGGCTTTTGGGAATTTGTTTATTCCGAAAGATTAAGGTTATTGTTTTTCTTCTTTGAATATGGTTATTATTGGGTTGCATTGGCTAATTAGCATGGATACTTGTAAGAATGTTTTAAAATCGGATACATTATTGTTTGAGTAATTTCAAAAGTTTGTGGATATGCATGAGTAGTTTTGAATATTTCTAGACATGTTTAGAGCAATTAAAGAATTTTCTAGCCTTTCAGTCTCATGCTATGTCAACCTCGTCTAATAAATGTTTCGCATCATCATTTGCTAAATGAATATTAGATTCGGGTGCCACTCATCACATGTCTCATGTTATGTCACATTTCATTTCGATGAATCTTATTTCTTCGAAATTAATTGCCGCCACTAATGGTGATTCTATTCCATTAGGAGGTATTAGTTCAGTTGACACACCGTCTGTTGCTTTCTCTGATGTTTACTACATATCGAGCCTTACTATGAATCTTGATTCTGTCAGTAAAATTTGTGATTCTGAATGTGATGTCAAATTTTCTGTTTTTGATTGCTCTATATATGACCAGAAAAAACAGGAAGTGGTTGGGACAGGTTACAGGGAGGGGAATCTTTATGTTTTGGATTACTTTAAGAGACATTCAGGGATACTAGGCAACATCTAGTGTGGATTTGTCTTCTTTTTGTTAAACTCGTTCACCCTTCACATTTTAATTTATGGCATTTCTCCGGTTAGGTTCCAGTCACTTGGGTTTCCCATTAGATTTTTAGCATCTACAGGAAATGGCTAAAAACCTAGGAACGCATCAGAAATAAATTTCATGATTGTAGTAGTCGTAAACTTGCCAAGTTCTCAGCATTATCGTTCAATAATTGTGGTTTCCTCCTTTTCCTTCTTTAAATGCTCCATTCGATCCCGTATCCAACAAAAGGAGGTTTCATATTTTCTGTATCAGTTTATCGATGACTCTCTCGTTATACTTGGGTTTATCTGATGAAGCCGTAAGTCTGATTTTCTACAGTTTTTCTAAGAAATTTAGAGCTCATTGTGAAAACTCAACATTTTGACATTCATACATTATTTCCTGAGATTGGGGGGGGGGGTGGGGGTGAGTACCCTTTCTAAAATGATTTTGTTTGGTTTACTTAAAAGGATGGACTATATACAGGTACATCTTAGTATGGACACTACGTCCTCAAGCAAAATAGTGTTGTTGGAAAGTGAAGCAACGTCACTTTGAATAATACACAGCTAGTATCTATTTTTGGTATTTGTTTGATGTTCCAGCATAATGGGTGGGGTTTCTTATAACCACAAATGTGAATTAATAAGAATCCTAATTGCACATAATTCTAGTTTTCCAAGAAATCTCTACAAAAATATGATTAGCTCGAACAAGTAATGAATACACGAACCAAGACCACGAATACGATCAAGACTCTTGTTTTTCCCCTTTTTCGATTGTTGTATCAAACTAAAAGAAAAAAAATCTCCAAATCTTGATTGCTAACGAGATGGTTTGTATGATATTAGATTAACCATAAAATCATCTATGAATCAAGAATCAAAACCAATAAGTAATCAAACAAAAAAAATATTCGAAACTCCCCTTGTGATTTTTTAATTTCCGAAACCCCCAAAAAAAATTAAAACACAAATCAAATCAATTCATCAATCTTGTTGGCTCTTGATACCAATTGTAGGTTCCCTAGATCATTCCATAGTTTAATCACAAGATCAATAGCACAAAAGATTAAACATTAAAGAACTTTTTATTGAAAGAAACAAAAAAGTTGCTACAAACCCTAAAGATGAAAAATATAATGGAGAAGCTAACCTAATTTTTGACTAAACTAGGAGTATTTATACTAATAAAAAGATTAGCCTAGGAGGCTTTTGAGCTTAGATGGGCTTTTTCATTAATGGCCCATTTACATAATATTACATGTTTAAACGAACTAGACTTTTGTCTTGTATCTTCGAGTGACCGAAGCTTCTTTGTTCGGGTCCATTTATGTGATCCTAATAGGTTGCTATGGCTGAAGAACTTGTCGCATTGCATCAAACTCAAACGTGTGACTTAGTACCATTGCCAGTCGGCAAGCGTGCTATTGGCTCTTGTTGGGTCTATAAGATTAAGACCAAATCTGATGGTCCATTGAAAGATATAAGGCTCGTCTTGTTGCGAAAGGTTATACTTAAAAGTATGGTATGGATTATGAAGTGACATTTGCTCATGTTGCAAAAATGACAACGGTAAGAACCTTGATTGCGGTTATTTCTAGTCGTAAATGGAAAATATATCAATTGGATGTCAAAAATGCTTTTTTAAATGGTGACCTGAATGAAGAAGTTTTTATGATACCGCCTCCTGGTGTCTCACACAAACTAGGAGAAGTTTGCAAGCTCAAAAAAGCTCTTTATGGTCTCAAACAGTCACCTCGTGCTTGGTATGAGAAATTTGCAATAGTTGTTACCTCTCTTGGTTTTGTCTCTAGCCATCATGATTCCGCATTATTTGTTAAACATTCAAGTGTTGGGTGTATACTTTTGTCATTATATGTTGATGATATGATTATTACTGGATATTATAGTGTTGGGATTGCATCATTGAAATTGGAGTTAGCTCATCGTTTTGCTATGAAGGATTTAGGCTTACTTCGTTATTTTATGGGTATTGAGGTTGCTTCTTCACCAAAAGTATATCTTTTGTCTCAGTCCAAGTATATAGGTGATTTACTTGATCATGCAAGAATTACAGACAAAATAGTTGAAGACATTCCTATTGCTGCTAAGGCAAAATACACTCTGACGGATGGTGATCCTTTGCCAAATCTAAGTTTGTATCGGACTATTATGGGCAGTTTGGTTTATCTTACAATTACACGTCCAAATATTTCTTATGTAGTTCATATTGTTAGTCAGTTTTTTTCTGCTCCCATAACGGTTCATTGGGCTGTGGTTTTATAGATTCTCAGGTATCTTTGGGGTACTCAATTTGAAACACTTATTGTAATTTTGATTGGGCTGGTGATTCAGTTTCTCGCAAGTCAACTACTGGGTTCTACATCTTTCTTAGTGATTCTCTTATTTCCTGGAAGAGTAAGAAACAAGATGTTATTTCTAAATCTTCTACTAAAGCTGAGTACGGAGCTATGGCAGTGACTACTAGTGAGATTCTATGGTTAAATTGGTTGCTTGCATATATGGTTGTTCCTATCAGTCATTATACTCCGTTACATTGTGATAATCGTAGTGCTATTCAGATTGCATGTAACTCGGTGTTTCATGAACGCACTAAGCATATTGAGATAGATTATCATTTCACTCATCATCGTCATCAGGCTGGGACTATCTCTCTATCGATTGTTACTTTTTCTTTACAGATTGCAGATGTGTTTACCAAGCCACACTTTGGACCACGTTTTTGTTTTTTGACTGACAAACTCTCAATGTTTCTCGTTGCCGCATTGTGAGTTTAAAGGGAGGTGTTAGCATATAGCCCATAAGAGGCCTACGTCTCATTTAGCTATTAGGGTTTTACCCTTTTTTATCTTATAAATACTCTTATATTATCCTTAGTTAGATAAATCAATATACGTTAGTCACTTTTGGTTTGTTAGTTTCTACACTCGGGACCGAGTAGTTAATAAACGAGCCTAGATTTTACGGCCAAAACTCAATTCGGATAGGAAACAACCCTAGTTCTAAGGTTATTGATGCATAAATGTCACATATAGGGGTTTGTGTTTGCCTACTAGGGCAGCTAGTAAAAATTTGATACCTCAAAAGCTTAATATCATTGCTTCGTTGGTTTGCTTGAAATGATATGATCACTGTCATCGCCCACATCCGATTCGAATCAATCATGAGTTCTTAGCTCAATCAGGTGTCCTTGTTGTACGTGACAATGATCAGTCATTTTGCGTTGTGTTTGTCCATTTCTAGGTTGCAAACCACCATTGGGCTTATGCAATAACTTGTGGAACTTAGACCCCTCAAACATATTCGCAAATTAATTAAGTTGTTAAACTTAATGGCGGAATGAAACATCATTCAAATAATGTTAAAAAAACCTTCTCGTTATATACTATAGTTCAAATGACATCGGCTAAGAAACCATTGAACATTAGTATAGAAGTTTTATATCTAGAGCTTCATTTAGTGTACATTCTTTCTTAAAGTTTTTATAGTCAATCAATTCAACGAAGATTGTTTATTGTTGCAAATTTAGTTCAATTATGGGTTCAGTTCATACCCGATAATGGGACTGGAGGTACGGAGTGTACTGCCATAGGTCAATGAACACCCTGACTCTAATAGTGGTATAAGGGAATTCAAGTCGCTGATGAAGTTCAGTGAGTTCACTCTTCAGTGAGCGCAACTTTGGACTGAATGATATTCATCAATCTGATGGCTTTAGCTTTGTACTTCCTGAGTAGTAAGCTAAAGGACACCATCAGGGAGTAATCCATCAAAGGACGTATCCTCAATAGGTGATGTCATTAGTGAGTCTTTTCAGTGTGAACACTTCAGCTTGTGTGCTCTTTAGTGAGTTAGCTAAGTATTCAGGACACTGAAGGATTGATCTCGCTGGAATGAATTCAAATAAATTATAACAACTTTGACCTATTCAAGTGGCAAGTTTGACTGCATTAATTGACATGTTTAATGGGTCATGTAACCAATAATCCTTACAATTATAGAGGCTAAATAAGGAAGCGATTAGCGGGCCTTTAATCTCTCATAATTTCATGTTGACTAGAGTTTAAGTATATCGCCTATAAATAGGAGATTAAAACTACATGGGAATAACACTCAGAAAATATAAAACACTTAGAAGCGAAGGGTTCTTCATTTGTGCCTAAAACGAAAATAATCACTTGGTTTTATCCCAAGGAGGTATTCGTGTAATCCAGGCATATGGCCGCATAATCTTCTTTGGAAATTGATTACATGACTTCAAGTGATATCCAGTAACCTTAATTGGTAATTAGCTAGGCATTGATTATCTTCACCCTATTCTGGGCCAACCACAACCATCAATCAAAGAAGATTATTTTGTGATAATCAATGGCTGCTGCTGCTATGAAACACATGGCTTCAAACATTGCCAAGCTTGACATGTTTAAAAGGGTGGACTTTGGGAGATGGAAGAAGAAGATGCACTTCTTGCTTTCCAGCATGAGTGTGGTGTTGATGAGGTGTAATTTTATACACATTTTTAGGGTCATTTAACCCCTCTAATCATGCAAAAATACTTAAAATATGTGCTTAATCGTTTCTTTTTGCATTTTTAGCACTTGGAAGACATTTTGAGGAAATACACGTGACTTGGGCTCTATTTTGGAAGAAACGGGACAAGAGTACGACTTTACACCCAAAAAAAGCTTGAAGAATAAATCACAGATGGTGGAGACGGCGTCAGGAAAGCTTGGGACACCGTCTAGATTTGCTAGCTACCGCGTCAAGAAAAGTTGTAACGGCGTCTGAACTTAGCCGTCATAAAGAAACCCTAGAATATTCGACTGCCCGAAGGCGTCAGGATTTATTGCGACGTAGTCGCGATTGTTTTCTTATATATACAAACTCGAATTTACGTTTTCATATAGCATATTAGGAGTGAAGTTCAGTAGAGAACGATTTGTAGCTGACTTTGGGAGTATTTTAGGGTTTCCTAACCCTTTGTACCTTCCCTACTTGCTTGTTTTATTATAGTGAAGTTCTTTTATCCCTTAATCTTTCAATATGTCTTATTGTTTGATTGGTTATTGTTATTTGCTTATTTTTAACATGTTAGGCTAGATCTCATTAGTGTTTGCTTATGATTGCATGTGGGGAAATAAAAACCTTAGAAATTATTCTTTCATTTGTCTTTGCTTTGCCCCTAAAATGATGAGTAATATACCAAAACATAGCGTAGAAGGTAATTTCGACCCAAATTTAAAATTTTTATGGCACATACCGGTGAAACTAAGTACTAGTAGCGTCTCATTGGATATGGAATTATATGACTAGCACAAAAACCCTACCACTCAAAAAAATTCCACTCCTAAATTATGATGTTCGCCCTTAGATCTTTAGGAATTCGGGTATCCATCTTTGATACCCAAGATAATTTATACCTTTAGCTTTCTTGAGTTAAGGAAAGAGCAATTACATGTGTTGCTTCATGGATTTGTCTGTACATATGTGATTTTTTCGCCTTTTCTGGAGCATTGGTATCAGTTTAAATTATATGATAGTGTACCGGTAGTGTATTAAATTCTAGAACTTGCTTTAGTGATGCATCCCGAGACCGCATAGTGAGTATTAGGATTTGCTAAATGATAAGAGGGACTAGGATTAACCCATGTTTTAAACTTGTAATTGTTATTATGGTCACCTCGACTATATAACTATCCCACACCCTTGCCATGCACTCATTTTTAGTGCAGGATTCCCCTAGTAAAACTTTTCGAGCCTTTACTTTTCATGGTTCTCGTAATTTTTCGGTGGACTCTGGATTGTTAATGAAGAGCATTGTAAACCCCTAAACCAATTGTTACACCCAAATTGCCTTATCCTACCTTGTATGTAATCATATTTAGTACATTATTGTTTAACCCAAGTTAATTATTTGAGTACACGGTTGCTAAGTCTTTATCCTTGCAAATACAGTTTTAGGACAATTGGGATTTATGGTAGTATTATTTTTGAGGAAGAATGGGGAAGAAAACTTAAGACAATACCCCCATATGTTTTTTGGATAATCTCCATGTTATTTTGATCCACCTCAATTCAGGTTATTAGATTAGTTCATGTATCGAGTATGTAAAAGCTCAAGTGTAGGGGTGTATTCATAAACCCCAAGTGATGTTATGAAAAAAAGAGAAAAGAAAAAGAAAGAGTTCGATATAAAGTTGTGTAGAGTTTGTATATCTTTGTCCAAGTGGTCGAGTCTTTGGCTTAGCAACCAAATTAGCATGCATTATTATAGATAATTAACTCACCACTTCACCTAAAATTCACCCAAAAAGTCATTCCCCAAATATTTCCCATCTGTTTACGTTTCCGTTTCCATGATTATCATATTACACCTACACCCACAACCCTTTAAAGACCTCTTTGATAGTAACTTTTAGTACTTATTTCTAGCGGTAGAAGTTTGATCCTTTGTCAAGCCTATGATAATTTGTATGCTATGACATATAATAAGTGTTAAATTTTCCGTTTCCCATATTATTATAATTCATTATACACCCGAGAGAAAGAGAGAATTCAAACACTTATTGTGAGGTGCTAGTGTATATTTTTCGTGCTTCTAGTTACAAGGTCTAATTGGTTGTGCCATGAATATCTTTAAAGAGTAAGTTAAATGCCCCCGATATTGCTATTGTCTAGGTAGAAAAGCTCATTTACTTAGGGACAAGCAAATCCCAAGTATAGGGGTATTTGATGAGGTGTAATTTTATACACTTTTTTAGGGTTATTTAACCCCTATAATCATGCAAAAATACTTAAAATATGTGCTTAATCATTTCTTTTTGCATTTTTAGCCCTTGGAAGATATTTGGAGGAAATACACGTGACTTGGGCTCTATTTTAAAAGAAATAGGACAAGAGTACGACTTTACACCAAAAGAAGGCTTGAAGAATATATCACAGATAGTGGAGACGGCGTCAGGAAAGCTTGTGACACCGTGTGGATCTGCTAGCAACCGCGTCAGGAAAAATTATGACGGCGTCTGAACTTAGCCATAAAAAAGAAACCGTAGAAGATTTGACGGCGCGACGACGTCAGGATTTATTACGACGCCATCGCGATTGTTTTCTAATATATATAAACTTAAATTTAGGTTTTCATATAGCATATTAGGAGTGGAGTTCGGGAGAGAACGATTTGTAGCTGACTTTGGGAGTATTTTAGGGTTTCCTAACCCTTTTGTACCTTCCCCAATCACTTGTTTTAATATAGGTAAGTTCTGTTATCCATTAATCTTTCAATATGTCTTATTGTTTGATTGGTTATTGTTATTTGTTTATCTTTAACATGCTAGGCTAGATCTCATTAGTGTTTGCTTATGATTGCATGTGAATTGGTATGTAGATCCTAATAATATTGCTTCTTGATTGATGTGTGTGCATGTTTAAACTCTAGAACCCTAGTTACTTAATTGTATCAAAGATCTAGAGCAGCATGATTGTATAGAAAGGATTCCATCGGTAATAGTCTTTATACTACCTTACCCATTTATGGTTGATACCTTATAAGTATTTTAATGCGCGTCTATCTACCTAGAGGCCTTGTAACAGTCTTCATACTACCTTACTTGTGCATCTCCCTAGCGAGGTATCACGTAGACGGCGTTTTCATGTGATTTGTCATGCTTCTCAGAAATACTTACACATACATCTCAAGCGTGACAAGGCAATAGAGTTAGAAGAAGCATACTAAGGATCATGCATGATTAAGTAAACACTTCTCTTTTATCATACGAATTCTCCACATTAGATTAGTTTAATTATTAGATAATTAGTTTAAAACAAACCCTCCTTCAAACCTGAGATTTTAATTGCTTTCATAAATATATAAAAATACAAAAATATTCTTCTTTCAATCTCGTAGACCTTAGTTACATCTAGTTCAGACCATCACACGTTATTCCCCTAGAGAACGATAACAACCCCCGAGTCTTGCCTATACTACACGACAATGGTTAGTTACACTGCCTAGGGAGTTGTAAAACTTAGTGGAGTTTCACAACCTTATCAGGTGTATGTGCTCACTACTCCTATTCCTGAAGATAGTGAGAATGCTACCATGGAACAAATCAAAAGGAGGAACAAGTGGGAGAATGACGACTATGTTTGTAGAGGTTTAATCCTCAATGGTATGTCTGATTCCTTATTTGATATTACCAAAATGTTGAATCTTCCAAAGAACTATGGGATTCCTTGGAGGCCAAATATATGGCTGAGGATGCATCAAGTAAGAAGTTTCTTATTAATAATTTCCCAAATTACAAAATGACTGATTCAAGACCAGTTATGGAACAATACAATGAACTTTTTGGTATACTTGGTATATTTACACAACCTAAGATGAACATAGATGAGGCTATTCAGGTATCTTGTATCATTGATAAACTTCCTCCTTCCTATAAAGGTTTCAAGCACACCTTGAAACATCAGAAGGAGGAATTAACTCTTGTTGAGTTGGACAGTCTTCTGCGCATTGAGGAGTCCCTCAGGGTGCATGATAGTGATAAGCCAAAGGGAAACAATGTTGTTGGTCCTTCAGTTGTCAATATGGTGTGTTAGAATTACAAAAAAGACTCGGTTACTCTTAAAATGTATTACGTAGCTCGTAGGTAAGTATTTAGTAAACGTTGTTGAAAAGTAAGCTAATCGGGGCAAGCCCATGGGAAAATAAGCCCATGACCAGCCATGTAAGGAGGTATAAATACACTTTCCTTCCATGGAGAGGGTGTTGGTTCATTCACAAATAACACATTTCTCTCTCTCTAGATTTCTTTCTTTCATAGATTGTTGTATGATTTGATATTCTACAATTGGTATCAGTCGCCATGGGCTGATATCATGAGTTTGTGTGCGTTTTTATCTTGAAAAAATCATTATTTTTGGTGTTCGGAAATATCACGAACAAAATTTTTTGTGTTTGAAAATATCAGCTCATCAACTTTGTTTACAAATTATTGGGTATTGTCATATTTGGTAATGATCAGATTGCAAAGATAATGGGTTATGGTGACTATCAGATGGGAAATGTTACGATTTCTCGTGTTTACTATGTGGAAGGGTTAGGACACAACTTATTTTCCGTTGGCCAATTTTTTGATTCTGATCCTGAAGTAGCTTTTCGTAAATACACCTGCTACATTCGTGACTTAGTAGGTGTTTATTTACTCAAGGGATCAAGGGGCTCAAATTTATACACTTTGTCTCTAGAAGATATGATGTTATCCTCTCCTATTTGTCTCTTGTCTAAAGCATCAAATACCAAGTCTTGGTTATGGCATAGAAGGTTATCCCATTTAAAATTTGATTATATCACTACACTGGTTAAACAAGGACTGGTCCGAGGGCTGCCCAGATTAAAGCTTCAGAAGGATCACTTGTGTTCTGCCTGTGCACTAGGCAAAAGAAAGAAACTCCCACAAACCCAAAGCTGAAGACTCCATTGAAGAAAAGCTCTATCTTCTGCACATGGACCTTTGCGGACCAATGAGGATTCAAAGTATCAATGGTCATAAATACATATTGGTTATTGTTGATGATTACTCTCGGTTTACTTGGGTAAAATTTATACGATCAAAGAATGAAGTTCTAGAGTTCATAATTAAATTTCTAAAAATGATTCAAGTTCGTCTCAATGCGATAGTCTGAAATATCAGAACATATAATGGCATAGAGTTTGTCAATCAGACCCTACGAGCTTACTATGAAGATGTCGGAATCTCACACCAAACATCCGTTGCTCGCTCTCCATAATAGAACGGCGTTGTCGAAAGACAGAACCAAACTTTAGTGGAAAATGCACGAAAAATGTTGATATTTTCTAAGGCTCCGTTATTTCTCTGGACAGAGGCAGTTACGACAGCTTGTTATACCCAAAACCGATCATTAATCCGTAAATGTCATAACAAAACACCTTATGAACTTCTCCATAACAAGAAACCCGACTTATCTTATCTTCATGTATTTGGTGCTCTATGTTACCGACTGATATTGGAATCTTCGTTGGTTATGCTCCCGTAAAGAAGACTTTCCGAATATACAATAAGAGGACCGTCTAATAATTGAAACTATTCATGTTGACTTTGATGAGCTGACAACTATGGCTTCTGAAAAATTTGGTTATGGACCCGCACCTCAATTGTTGACTCCTGGAACAGTCCAGGACTCGTGAAAAACCCTCCTTCTCCATCACCTTTTGTACCACCAACAAAGAATGATTTGGAAATTTTTTTTCAACCTATGTTTGATGAGAACTTTAATCCTCTACCAAGTGTTGCTTCTCTAGTTCCCGCAGTTGTTTCTCCAGAACCTGCTAATTCAACCGGTACAACTTCCTCAACTCCCATTGATCAAGATGCACAATCTCTAAGTACTTCACAAACTCCTCAATAATCACAATCTCTAGTTATTTCTCCTGGTGTTGAAGAAGAGTTTCATGATATTAAAGTTGCACACAGATAACGCTCTAAATATACATAAAATATCCCTTAAAAATGTGTGAAATATATATGTTAATGCATGAAATATTGCATGTTTAGTTGCTTGTTGGTACAATATTTGTTTCAGGACCAAGAATGACGAAAGGGACTAAAAGCGCAATGATATTCTGTTAAATACACTAACGGTCATCAAAAGAAGAATCTAGAAGTGAAGTTAATAAATATTTCATGAAAAATGCCAAAGTACGGCGCACTTCTATGAAGTGCGGCGTACTTTGAAGCGGGTTAATACAATTTAATGAACAGACCAAGTGCGGCACACATATTTACTTGTGCGGCGTACTTTGACTGCAGTTACTGAAAATCATAATGATTGCATTCAGGTTGCTACTATTCACTTGCCCACTTCTACCAACTGAAGCCCTCACCTAAGCTATAATAGGTCATGAAATCATAGGTTTGAAGCATCTCATTTTCACTCTATCATCTCTAAATCAAAGAGTTCTTTCTAGTAAGTAGTTTTAGAAGAGTTATAGGAATTGGAATGAACTCCTTCATAAGTTCTCTAATTTTTGGGTTGTAATCGAAGTATTAGTGAAGTTATTCTGAAGCTAACAACAATTATGACATAATTATTATTGGGAATTAAAGGGCTTCTACAAGTTAGTACTGCTCAAAGGACTTAGTACTGCTAGTGAAGATTGAAGGATATTAACTAAGTCATTAGTACTGCCAATTGTAGTATTAGTACTGCTGGTTATAGTTAGTACTGCCAGTACTAAAAGATAGTCACTTAGTACTGATAGCTTTGTATTAGTACTGTTAGTATAGAATGTTAGTACTGCTTATGTGATATGCATGAGATATATTAGGAATAGATATGCATGATCACATAACGCGTTTTGTAAGCCCATTAGGGTTTCCTTAGTGTATAAAAGGAACCCTACGACACTAGTTAGATATAAGTTTCATACACAAGTTTCACCAAGATATATAGTTAGTAATCTGTAACCTAGCAGATTAATGGTAATCAAAGTTCTGGTTTATTCATTGTTCTTCTTAGCAGTATAAGTTAGTTTCTGCATAACTTATATTGTTCATAGTCATTGTTTCTCTTGTAGTTAGTTTGGATTTATCCAGATTGGCTACCACCCTTAACAGGCTAGAAAGATCTATTCAGATTGGGATCAACAAGTGGTATCAGAGCTTGTTGAGAAACTCTGAGTAAGAAGAACCAAAACACATCAGTTACAAACTTTTACCTTTCAGATCTATTCAATGGCAGGATCAGATGATGAAATTCCACCACCACCACCACCACCACAAACACCAACAAAACAAGCCCCTCATACTGTGTCAACCATTAAACTCCCTATTCTAAAGAAAGGTGAGTATGACATTTAGGCCATGAAAATGGAACATTACTTGAGCCATACAGACTATCCTATATGGGAAGTCATACAAAAAGGAAATGGTCCTGTAAGTGTCTCAACAGATACAAATGGAGTAATAAAGGTTCTGCCTCCTAAAACTGTTAAAGAAATTATAGCTAGAGAAAGAGAGAGAAAAGCAAGAACCACCTTGCTTATGGCTTTACCAGAAGACCATTTAGCAAAATTTCACAAGATGACTAATGCTAAAGATATGTGGGATGCTATCAAATCTAGATTTGGTGGCAATGATGAATCAAAGAAGATGTAGAAAGACATTTTAAAGCAACAATTTGAAGGCTTTTCTTTATCCAACTCAGAAGACTGCACAATGGTTATGACAGGTTTCAGAGTCTTTTAAGACAACTTGAAATTCATGGTGTAGGTATCTCCACTGAAGATGCCAATCAGAAGTTCCTTAGGTTTTTACCTTCTTTCTGGTCCCAAGTATCCTTAGTCATGAGGACCAAGCCAGGAGTGGACAGTCTTAGTTTTGATGATCTCTATAACAATCTTAGAGTCTTTGAGTCTGATGTTAAAGGCTCTACTGGATCATCTTCTAGTACACAGAATGTCGCCTTTATTTCTTCTGAAAGTACTAGCAGTACTAATGATGTCAGTACTGCTTATGGTGTTTCTACTCCTTCTGGCTACAACTCACAAAGGGAAAACTCTTCATCATACACTAATGAACTCATGTACTCATTCATTGCTAATCAATCCAGTAGTCCACATTTAGATCATGAAGATCTGGAGCAGCTTGATGAGTTTGATCTAGAAGAGATGGACTTGAAATGGCAAGTAGCCATGATCTCTATGAGACTGAAGAAGTTTTACAAGAAGACAGGGAAAAGGCTGCAATTTGATGCCAAGGAACCAGTTGGCTTTAACAAGACCAAGGTTGAATGCTTCAATTGCCATAACATAGGGCACTTTGCTAGAGAGTGCAGATCAAAAGGAAATCAAGATAACAAGGGGAGAGATGCAGAAAACTATGGATATAAAGCAAAAGACAATGGGAGGAGACCTGGAAAACAGGAGGAACCTAAAGATTTAGTAACTCTTGATGGAGAAGGTGTTGACTGGACTGGTCATGTAGAGGATGAACAAGAGAACTTTGCTTTGATGGCTTACAGTAGTTCAGGCTCAGACACTGAGGTAACATCTTGTTCTAAAGAATGTGTGGAATCTTATACTAAACTTAAAAAATTATATGATGAACAAATGGAACAACTTGGTGATACTAGTATAAAAATTCAAGCATATACTCAAGCTTTAAAAAAGGTAGAGGATCAATTAGTTACTCATCAGAAAAATCAACTTTGGTATGAGGAAAAGATTAGATTTATGAAAATTGATTTAGATGATAAAAATGATGTGCTTAAATATCATAAGAAACTATTAGCAGAAGCTGTAAAAGAAAAAGAAGAATTAAAAACCAAACTTGAGAATTTTCAAAGTTCTTCTAAAGGCCTTAGTAAATTGCTAAACAGTCAGATGAGTAAAAGGGACAAATCTGGGCTTGGGTATGGAGATCAAGTACATAATGGTGTCTTAAGTTATGAAAATGAAGTTCTTCAAAGTGTATTTGACAGTAGGTCAAGTGATGTAGAAGATAGTCCTGTGCATGATAGATTTGCAAATATTGAAGGCATGCATGCAGTTCCCCCTCCAATGACAGGAAATTACATGCCTTCAGGACCTGATAGGGAAGTAGATGATTCTATGTTCACATATGGTCCAAAACAGTCTAAAACTAGTGAATCTGATACTCAAACCAGTAATTATGACTCTTGTGAGTCAAATTCTAGTACAGAAACACTTGAATCTGTGCCTGAACCAGTTGTAGTTGAACCCAAAGTTGTTAGTCAACCTAAAGTTTGGCCTGATGCTCCTATCATTGAGGAGTATGAGTCAGACAGTGATGATGAATATGTGATTCAACCTTCAAAAGAACAGGAAAGACCTAGTTTTGCTTTTATTCCTAGGGAAACTGTTAAAGAACAAAACACATATAGTCCAAGTCCTAAAGCTAACAAGAGAGACTGGAATGGTTTAATGTCCAAAAGGTTGGGTTTGGGATATAGGTTTACTAAAAAGGCATGTTTTGTATGTGGCAGTTTTAGTCATCTTATTAAAGATTGTAATTTTCATGAGAAAAGAATGGCTAAACAAGTTGAATTGAACAAAAAGAAGGGTAAGGGTACTGGTCAAGGGGAGAATAGACACCAGTTTGTTCTAACACGAGTACTAACTAGAACTGGCAGAATTCCAGTTAATACTACTAGACAATATCTCTCTAGTCAAGCAGCAACAACTAGTACTGCTAGGAAAGTTAATACTGCAAGACCTATTGTGAATGAAATCAGACCTAGAAATAATTTTTATAAATCTCATTCACCTATCAGAAGGCTATTTAATAAAACAACAACACCAATAACTAATTTTTCAAATCATAAAGTTAATACTGCTAGGGTCAAAGCAGTTAGTGCTGTTGGGGGCATAAGGGAAACTGCTATTAAGCCCTCGGCAGGTTGTAATTAGAGACCCAAAGGACATTACTGGAACAAAGTCTCCAAATACAATGGTGGATCAAATTCTAGAAAATGTGTTAATTCTGAAGATCCACTAGGCAGACCCAAGCCTAAAATGGCTTGGGTCCCTAAGAGAAACTAATCTCTCTTATTTGATGTGCAAGATAATCCACAAAGAGCTTTAAAGAACAAAGGAATTGTTGATAGTGGATGTTCCAGGCACATGACTGGAAACAAGGCCTACCTTGCTGAATATCAAGACTATAATGGTGGCCCTGTTGCTTTTGGAGGTAGTAAAGGTTACATAACTGGTAAAGGTAAAATAAAAACAGGAAAGTTAGATTTTGAGGATGTGTGCTTTGTGAAAGAACTACAACATTTCAATCTCTTTTCTGTGTCACAGATGTGTGACAAGAAGAACAAGGTTCTCTTCACTGACACTGAATGTCTTGTGTTGTCTTCTGACTTTAAGTTGCCTGATGAAAATCAAGTATTACTTAGAATCCCTAGACAAAACAATATGTACAGTTTCGAAACCTTAAGAGAACATGTCCTTCTGGTGGTAGCTTGTTTGATGCAAAGGCAACAATTGATGATTCTAACAAATGCATAGGAGGTTGGGTCATTTTAACTTTTAAAAACTTAAACAAACTTGAGTAAAGGGAAAAAAAAAGAAAAAAAAAAAAATCTTTGTAAGAGGTTTACCTTCAAAGATTTTTCAAAATGACCACACCTGTGTTGCTTGTCAAAAAGGAAAGCAACACAAAGCCTCCTGTAAGGCCAAAATAGTGAGCTCTATTAGTCAGCCCTTACAGCTTTTACATATGGACTTATTTGGACCCACATCTGTAAGGAGCATAAACCATAAGACTTATTGCCTGGTTATCACTGATGATTATAGCAGGTTTAGTTGGGTGTTCTTTTTAAGAACTAAGGATGAAACTAGTGAAATCCTTAAGGACTTTATAAGACAAATAGAGAACCAATTAAATCAAAAGGTTAAAACTATTAGATGTGATAATGGTATAGAATTCAAGAACAAGGACATTATTGAATTATGTGGGTCAAAAAGGATCAAGAGGGAATACCGTAATGCTAGAACTCCATAACAAAATAGAGTTGCTGAGAGAAAGAACATGACCCTTATTGAGGCTGCTAGAACAATGCTAGCAGATTTATTTTTACCTAACACTTTTTGGGCTGAAGCAGTTAGTACTGCCTGTTATGTCCTTAATAGGATATTAGTGACCAAGCCTCAAAACAAGACACCTTATGAACTTATAACTGGTAAAATACCAATCATAAGCTATATAAGACCTTTTGGGTGCCATGTGACCATCTTGAATACCATTGACCATCTGGGAAAGTTTGAAGGGAAGTTTGATGAAGGATTTTTAGTTGGGTATTCCCTAAATAGCAAGGCTTTTAGGGTATACAATTTAGAAACCAAGAGAGTTGAAGAAAACCCGCATATAAACTTTTTAGAAAATAAACCAAATGTTGCAGAGAAAGGACCTAATTCGATGTTTGATCTTGATTATTTAACTGATTCAATGAATTATCAGCCTTTGAGATCAAAGAATCAAGCTAACAAAACTGCAGGTCCAAAAGAAGCTAATCATAGTGCAGGTACACAAAATAATATTAATGCAGGAAATTCTAAAATGGAAGTTGAACCTGCTCAAGACTACTTTGTACTGCCAATATGGTCTTCTTATACTTTAACAGTCAAGATCTCAGAAACAAAGAATGAAGGTAAAAAGCCTAATAGGGATACTGGTTTAAAGACAAATGAGGAGCCAGTAGATAAGGAGGATCAAGCATTTTTGAGAGCTTGAAAGCTTAAAAAGACAAGAAAAATGAACCAATGATGCAGCTAAAGCTCTTAGAAAGGAGTTTGCTCAAGATGCTGAGGATTTGCTTCTTCAAGCAGGAGCTGCTAGAGCTACCAGTACTAACACTGTTAATACTGCTAGCACACTAGTTAGTACTGACAGTCCTTCAAATGCTTTTAGTACTGGTGGACCTGATCTAAACAACACTGACCAAGATGATTCTCAAATACATGCTCTTGAGGATATTTATGACAATCCAAGTGATGGTATTTTTTTGAATGCATCTTATGATGATGAGGTGGCAGTGGCTGAATTCCTAATTTAGGAATCCACTGTGAATGTTAGTCATATTCCCACTTCAAGGATACCCTCTATTCATCCTACAACTCAAATTCTTGGAGATCTAAAATCAGCAGTTCAGACAAGGAGCAAAGTACACAAAAGTTTAACTTTTTAGAAAATAAACCAAATGTTGCAGGGAAAGGACCTAATTGGCTGTTTGATCTTGATTATTTAACAGATTTAATGAATTATCAGCTTGTAAGATCAGAGAATGAAGCTAAGAAAACTGCATGTCCAAAAAAGGCTAATCATAGTGCAGGTACACAAAATAATATTAATGCAAGAAATTCGGAAATGGAAGCTAAACCTGCTCAAGACTACTTTGTACTGCCAATATGGTCTTCTTATACTTCTACAGTTAAGAGCTCAGAAATAAAGATTGAAGGTAAAAATCCTAATAGGGATACTGGTTTAAAGACAAATGAGGAGCTAGTAGATAAGGAGGATTAAGCATTTTTAGAAGAGCTTGAAAGACTTAAAAGACAAGAAAAGGAAGCTAATGATGCAGCTAAAGCCCTTAGAAAGGTGTTTGCTCAAGATACTGATGATTTGCTTCTTCAAGCAGGAACTACTAGAGCTACCAGTACTAACACAGTTAATCTTGCTAGCACACCAGTTAGTACTGACAGTCCTTCAAATGCTTTTACTACTGGTAGACCTGATATAACCAATACTAACCAAGATGCTTCTCAAATACCTGCTCTTGAGGATATTTATGACAATCTAAATGATGGTATTTTTACCAATGCATCTTATGATGATGAGGGAGCAGTGGCTGACTTCACTAATCTAGAATCCACTGTGAATGTTAGTCTTATTCCCACTTCAAGGATACACTCTATTCATCCTACAACTCAAATTCTTAGAGATCCAAAATCAGCAGTTTAGACAAGGAGCAAACTTCATAAAGGTTCTGGAGCCAATGCTTTTGTAAGTTATATTCAAAAGCATAGAAAAAATAATCACAAGGATTTCCAGCATTGTTTATTTGCTTGTGTCTTATCTCAAATTGAACCCAAAAAGATATCTGAAGCCCTTGAAGATGATAGTTGGGTTGATGCTATGTAGGAAGAGCTGTTGCAATTCAAGATTCAGGAGGTATGGATTCTTGTAGATTTGCCTTATGGGAAGAAGGCAATTGGGACTAAATGGGTTTATAGAAACAAGAAGGATGAAAGAGGTGTTGTACTAAGAAATAAGGCAAGGTTGGTTTCCTAGGGATATAGACAGGAGGAAGGGATAGACTATGATGAGGTTTTTGCTCCTGTGGCTAGGATTGAAGCCATTAGGATCTTTTTGGCCTTTGCTTCTTATATAGGATTCATAGTTTATCAGATGGATGTGAAGAGTGCCTTCTTGTATGGCATAATTGATGAGGAGGTGTATGTATCTCAACCTCCTGGTTTTGTAGATCCTAAGTTCCATAAGAAGGTCTACAAGGTTGTGAAAGCTTTGTATGGTTTACACCAAGCTCCCAGAGCCTGGTATGCTACTTTATCTACTTTCTTGTTAAAGAGTGGATACAGAAGAGGAACCATTGACAAGACTCTTTTTATAAAGAAGGACAAAAATGATATCATGTTAGTACAAGTTTATGTGGATGATATTATTTTTGATTCTACAAAGAAGTCTTGGTGTGATGAATTTGAGGCATTGATAAAGAATAGATTTCAGATGAGTTCTATGGGAGAGCTCACCTTCTTTCTTGGATTACAAGTCCAACAGAAAGAAGATGGTATTTTTATAAGTTAGGATAAGTATGTTGCAGAGATCATGAAGAAATTTGATTTTGCTAGTGTGAAGACTGCTAGTACTCCAATTGAGACCCATAAGTCTTTGACCAAGGTTGAAGAAGCTGCTGATGTGGATATACATCTTTATAAATCCATGATTGGCTCTTTAATGTACTTGACTGCTTCTGGGCTTGATATTATGTTTGCAGTCTGTGCTTGTTCTAGGTTTCAGGTAACTCCAAAGACCTCCCATCTTAATGCTATGAGGAGAATCTTTAGGTACCTCAAGGGCAAACCCAAACTGGGCCTTTGGTATCCTAGAGTGTCATTATTTGACCTGGAAGCCTACTCAGATAGTGACTATGTTGGAGAAAATCTTGACAAAAAATCCACAACAGGAGGTTGTCAATTTCTTGGCAAGAGACTTATTTCATGGCAGGGTTAGAAGCAGACAATTGAGGCTACTTCTACTACAGAGGCAGAGTATGTTGCTACTGCCAACTGTTGTGGGAAAGTATTATGGATTCAAAATCAAATGTTAGACTATGGGTTTAATTTTATGAACATAAAGATCTACATTGATATTGAGAGTACTATATGCATTGTAAAGAACCCAGTGTTTCACTCCAAAATAAAGCATATTGAGATTAGGCACCACTTCATTAGGGATGCTTATGAGAAGAAGCTTATCCAGGTGCTAAAGATTCACACTGATGACAATGTAGCTGATCTTTTAACAAAAGCTTTTGATGTTAGCAGGTTCAATTTCTTAATTGTTAACATTGGAATGATGAATATATAGCTACATTGGTTCAGGCGAGGCAAGATGGTGTATTTTAAAGTTGTACAGTTTGTAGATCAACTTTTAGTTAGAAGATGAGTTATGGATGACATGATCAATTTTGAAGTTCATATGTTGCATGAAGACAGAGTTAATACTGTTGGTATAACATGTTTGTACTGCCATGCTTAGTTACTACTGCTGAAGGAAGTTGGTACTGCTGATACAAAAGTTTATTCTGCTAGGTTCAGTTTATACTGCTGTGTATATATAGATTGAAATTGTTCCTAGATGTTTAATTTAAGAAGAGGAAATTGCTGGAAGCATGGATGTTCTTTAAGTGTTGGTTTTTATCACCACACAACAAATGGTCATTAGTTCACCATGTCTAACAGGCATCAAGAACTGGCTAGTCCAGAGCAAACGGTTTCTGGTAAAGACTTCTCAAATCTATTGATAGTTGATAGTTTACTCAAAACTATATGGTTTATTAATGCACCATGTTTTTACAATGAAGCATTGGCTATTCCAGGGCAAACGGCAACTGGTAAAGAATTATCAAATCCGTTAATGGCTGGTAGTTTGCCAAAAACTACTCTTCCACCTAAGCTATTGGAATGACTTAAGGTTAAATTTGGGAAGAAATAGGTCAAAAGTAGTATTTTAGTTTGATTAACAGTTTTTGACTTCTATTCATGGGTTATGTATAAATATGGATCCTCATGAATTTTCACATGTCTATCTAGTTATTTCTAGTGTGCTTATGATAAATAGAGGCATGTTGTTGCATGATTATTGGAGAAAAAGTTAATACTGCTAGGCAAATTCTTAATACTGTTGGGTAAAACTTTGTACTGCTAGTACTAAATTTTTGATGTATTCACGTTTTATACAAATCTTTTTGAATAAACAAAAAAGGTTTCTTAATAAATATAATGCAATATATGTTGCTCCTTCTTTAAAACAGAAATTTTTTAGCAACATGAAAATTAGATTTTCAGGGTGAAGGACCAACACTATCTGTTGAGTCCCAACACCCACCCACAACCTCTTTACCATCTACCTCACAACCCACTACATCTTAGCCAACATCCTCACAAGCACAATCTTCTCATGAACCTAGCATTACCACTTCATCTCCTCATCCACAAGAAATAAAAATTCTACAAACAACATCTTCAATGCTCCATGATTCACCTCTCTCAGGAGGTTACACACCTGGAAGTGTTGAGGGCAGCATGAAACTCAAAGAATTGACAGATTTGTATACCAAATTAGTTGCTAGAGTCACCAACTTGGAGACAGAACTCAAAAAGACTAAGGAGGTTCATGGTAAGGCCCTTACCAAGTTGGTGAAAAAGGTCAAAAGATTGGAAGTTGAGCTCAAGTCTACCAACAAAAGGAAAAAAGGCAAAGATGGTCATCCCAGATGACAAAGAAATGGTTTCAGAGGATCCTTCCAAACAGGGGAGGATGGAAGAGACAGAATATGCAGATGTAGAGGAAGAGAATGCAAGAGTAGAATATGATTTTGATTTGACTGAGCAGCAAGTTACTCCTTTAAAAGCTTCATAGGTTGAAGTACAAAGTCAAGAATCTTTCGAAGCTAAATTAAGAGTTCTTAGTGCAGGAAAAATCCGTGCAGAAGCATCCAAAGAAAGGGTAAAGACCTACAATAAAAGAAGAGGAAGTACTGATAGTTCACAAGTTAGTACTGCTGCAGGTATTGTTAGTACTGCTGAGGATATCTAAGATACTGATGAAGACCAAACAAAAGCTTTGGAACAACAAGAACAAGAAAGAGCTAATCTTGAAGCTGCACTAAAATTATAAAAATAGTTTGATCAAGAGAGAAAAGAAGCTGATAATATTGACTGGAATAAAATTGTTGAACAAGTTCAAGAGAGACAGTCAGGTTCAATGATAAGGTATCAAGCTCTCAAGAAGAAACCAGTTACAGTAGCTCAAGCAAGGAAAAATATGATGGTATATTTGAAGAACATGGCAAATTACAAGATGAGTTATTTCAAAGGTATGAGCTATGATCAGATCAGACCCATATTTGAAGAAGAATACAGGAAGGTACAGACTTTGTTTAAAAAGAATACTGATGTTGAAATGACAAAGAAAAAGAGAGTTGCAGAAGAAGCACTACTTCAAGAAAGCTTCAAAAAGTTAAGGACAACTCAAGCTTTAGGTTCAGAGGCTTTTCAAGAACAATCAACTGAAGAAACAAAAGAATTTTCTGAAGAAGATCTTAAAACGCTGCTAGAGATAGTTCCAGTTGAAGAATTCAGGGTAGAAGCTCTACAAACTAAGTATCCTATCATTGATTGGGAAATTCATACTGAAGACTCAAGAAAATATTGGAAGATTATCAGGGTTAGTAACATTACAGAGGCATATCAAAGCTTTGAAGATATGCTTAAGGCATTTGACAGAGAAGACCTTGATACTTTATGGAGCTTAGTTAAAGAAAAGTTTAGATCTGTAGAACCTACTGAAGACATGGAAAGAGCTCTATGGGTTGAATTGAAAAGACTCTATGAACCAGACAAGGAGGATACACTGTGGAAACTACAAAGATATATGCATGATCCTTTGACTTGGAGATTGTATGGATCATGTGCAGTACATCATGTATTTTCAACAAGAGGGCATTGCATCTATATGCTACCAGAAAAGGATTATCCTTTGACAACTGAAGTTATGATGTTGATGCTCAGCAGAAGATTGCAAGTAGAAGAAGATAGTGAGATGGCAAGAGACTTAGTCAAGAAAATCTTCATAGAAGCCAATAGATCAAGAAGCTAAAGTGTTTGAAAGAATCCTCTCAGAACCAAAAAGCTTTAATTCAACAAACTTGATGATTTGAAGATAAATCACAAGTTTAGGGGAGGATTGTTGGGAATTAAAGGGCTTCTACAAGTTCATACTGCTCAAAGGACTTAGTACTGCTACTTGAAGATTATACTGCTAGTGAAGATTGAAGAATATAAACTAAGTCATTAGTACTGCTAGTTGTAATATTAGTACTGCTAGTTATAGTTAGTACTGTCAGTACAATGTTAGTACTGTCAGTGTAAATTAGTACTGTTAGTTAGTTTATTAGTACTGCTTATGTGATATGCATGAGTTATATTAGGAATAGATATGCATGATCACTTAACGCGTTTTGTAAGCCTATTAGGGTTTTTCCTTGGTGTATAAAAGGAACCCTTACGGCATAGTTAGATTTAAACTTGTGGGGGGCCCGGATGGGGTGTTTTGGTGTTAAAGTTAAGGCTCGTGGTGTGAGAGGTGGGGGGGTTAGGGGGCGGGGAGCGTTGTGTGGGGGTATAGGGGCGGGACGCGGCACAGAGAGGGGCTGGGAAGGCGGGGGGGGGGGGGGACGGGAGCGATAGTGGGGAGGGGGGGGAGGGTCCCAGTGGTAGGGATGGGGCGGAGATGATCAAGCACTGGGGACGGGGGGGCAGTAGCACTGAGAGATTTGGTGATGTCGGGCCGGATAGTGGGGTGGGGCGGGGCTGAGGGGGGCGGGTGCTGGCCTGTCGGGTGGGGGGGGGGTACCGCCCAGGAAATGAGGGGGGAGAGGGTCGGTGGGAGTGTGCGGTTTTGGGGAGGTGAGACGGGTGGGGGGGGGGACGGGTTTAGGGGGGAGGGGGAGAGGAAGTAGGAGGGGGGGGTAGCCGACAGGCGGGGGAAGGGGGGGGTGCGGGGGGGGGAGGGCTGGGTATGGGGAGAGGGGACGGGGGGGCAGGCGCAGCGGCGCGGGGAAAGGCAATAGGGATTACAAGAAATGGGGGAGAGTGTGGGGGTTTCGGCGGGTGGGGTTTGAGAAGGTGGAGGGCGGGGCCGGTCGGGTGTGACGGAATGAGTTCTAAAGGGGGTTGGAGCGGGAGGAAGGAGGGGTGTAGGGGGGGGGAAGGGCGGACGGAGGTCGGGAACCGGGTAGGGGGCGGGTTGGGGCTGGGGGGGGGCACTGCCGAGGGGTCGGGAGGGGTGGGTGAGGGGAGGTAGCGGTGAAGCGAGGGAAGGGGATAGGCGGGGGGGGTACTAGGTGGGCGCCCGAGGGGGGGGGGGGGGGGTGCCGGGGGGGAGAATGATGGAGGGGGAGGGGAAGCCAGATGGGGGAAGTGGGATAGGGTGGGGGGGGGGTCTGGGGCGATGGGAACGCAGGGCAAGCGTGAGGGGGGCGTGGCAGGTTAAGGGAGGGGTGGGCGGACGGCGGAGGGGGGACGGGGAGTAGAGGGTGGGTAGGAGTGGGCGTCTGGGCAAGGATGGCAACCGGGCGGGGGGGTGGTGGTGGGGGATTGGGGGGACCGGGGTAGGTGTTGCGGGGGGGAAAGTGGGGAGAGGTGGGTGGGACAGCTGCGCAGGGCGGTGTCCGGGTAGCACGCGGGGGGAGGAGGGGGGAAGTGGAGTGGGAGGGAGGGCAGGTGGCTAAGGTATTTCTTTGTGTATGGTTTTTTTGTGTTTTTTAATTTTTTTTTTTTTTTTTTTTTTCTTTTTTCGTTACCACTTTTCCTCTTTCTTTTTTCATTCTACTTTCTTTTTTAGTTTTCTTTTCTTCTTTTTTTTTTTTTTTTTTTTTTTTTTATAGTTTTTTTTTTTTTTTCCTATTTTTTGTCTCTCTTTTTTTTTTTATTTTAATTCATCCTCTCTTTTTAGATTTTTATTTCTTCTATTCTGGTTTTTCTTTTTATATAGATATATGTTTCTAATACAAGTGTACTGCAAGATTATATAGTTATAATTCTGTACACTAGTAGATTAACGGTACTCAAAGTTCTATTTTATTCATCTGTTCGTCTTAGACTGTATACGTTCGTGTTCCTCACTGAACTTATATTGTTCATAGTCATTGTTTCTCTTGTAGTTAGTTTGGATTTATCCAGATTGGCTACCACCCTTAACGGCTAGAAAGATCTATTCAGATTGGGATTGGTATGTGCTAAATTATACATACTATTTACCTATTAAAACGAGCTTATATAACCAAAAACATAAGAAAAATGCCAAATATATGTTTGTTTTGCTATTTGTGTTGTGCAAGTAACGGCTATTCAGAAAAGGACAAAAACAAAGCAAAAATGACAAAACCAAGCACGAGAATGAAAATAGCGCGAAAAGTTAAGTAAAAGTCAAAACAAAGTCAAAGTCAACTCCGAGACACGGCATTGAAATAAGCATCGAAAAACGAACCCAAAAACATAAAATTATCAAAATGGACCAACCCGCACCCATCTAATAGGCCGGATTAGCCCATTAAGCTATTTAAACAAAGGCTTATATAAGCCTTGACACCACTTGGGCTAACTAGCCAAATCTGCCAAAGCAAATGAGGCCCAACTCCATTTTTAATATAAACCAGGCCCAAACTAAATCCAAAGCCTAAAACCATAACAGATTTAACCCTTTTTACCCTTTACCCTTTTTTCCTTTTACCACATTAGTCCTTCTACACCCTAACACCACTTAACCCCGTTAACTCTTTACCCCTCTTAAACCCCAAAACCTTTGCACCACTCATCCTTAAACCTTAACCTCGTTATCCCTAAATCAATAAAACCTTTTCCCACCTAAACCCTGCTCACCCATCACTTTCCCTTGACCCACACCCTGCACCAGACAAACCCGTCACCATCCCGCCTTCAACCCCACATCACAAACCTCCAAACCCCCTCACATGTTGCCATTCTACCTTGGCAATCCTCTACCATATGATTCGTTGATGATATTTGACCAAATTGAAGGGTTCAGATCACTTTGCTTGGTGACCAAGAAAGATTAACGACTATGATGATGATTTGGATTTCTCTCACACAACAAACACAAGAAAAAGAAGATAAAGGACCTAGCAGCTTCTATAAAAAGAAGAGAAAGGCAAAGAAGACCATCATCTAGGAGTAGTGTAACTTAGGAGTAGTATAGTTTTACTTTCAATGTTTTAATTTATGTTTTATGTCATTTAAATTCAGCTTGTTGTACTTTCTTTTGAAGTCTTGTAAAAGTTTTTAAGATTAATGAAATTTTAAGTTTATGCAAAAATTCTGTTTTAGGTACTAAGTTAATGTTATGGTTTTAAAATGTTTGTTAAGCTCTCACAAGCTCTTTCATTTTGTTTAAGCCTGTTTTACTAAGGAAAATTTAAACTATTAAGAAAAGTTCACCAAAAAGTAACCATTACCTTTGCTTATTGGAAAAGCTTTTGTTTGGAAGATAAGCTGACTATGGAAGAGCTTATGGGTGCTTAGATTTGCTTATTTATAAGCTGGGTAGGATTTAGAGCTTAATAGGGTTGTATTACCCTTGTTTTGTGCAAAGGGTTTTTGTAAGTTCACTCTTTAAATTTTTATAGCTTATTTACTGTTCATGCTTATTTCTTTGCTTATTTATGCTTTTTACTGCTTATTATGTCTTGATTATGCATATATGATTTAGTTTGATGCAAGTTTTAACCTGTTTTAGTTTTAAATTCAGTTTTCTTATTTAAAGGGGTGTTTGGCTAGCAGTATTAACTCAACAGTTAATACTGCTGTGCATCTTTTAAGTTTCAAAAACCAGTTTTAATTTATCATTAATCAGTCTTAGTTTATGTTTAGGCAAGTTTAAATCATGATTTAAGTTATTTGCAAGTTTTTCTAGTCATAGGTTTCAATCTATGAAGCCCACAAGTTCTAAATCTGTTATGAGTTTAATTTTAAGTTTTAAGGTGTGATGTTGTGTTTTCCAAGCTCATAATACATCATAAATCATGTTTTGTATCTGGTATTCAAAGTCATTGCATTAGTTCATTTTTTTAGTAGATGGGTCAAAACAATTATTGTTAATCAAGTAATGGGTTAAGTTTTTGCTAATTTCAATCTCATTTTTAGGTAATTTAAAATAAGTTTTAGGGTTTGATTTTCACTGCACAAATAGTTAGTAGTATAAGCTTACTATTTTTATGCTTTTTGTTGTTTTTAAATAGCTTATACTAGCTTAATTAGGTCTGCAAAATTGCTACTTGTCTTTTAAGGAAAAAAAAGTGCATTATGTATAAGGCAGCCTTTTCGTTTAGCATTTTCCTAGCTTACTTGAGTTTGAAACTCATTTTTCTTTGCTGATTTTAGAAGCCCTTTTATTGGGTAAAAGGAACAATCAGTCCCCGGTTAAATATAATTTTAGAAGCCCTTAGGACAAGCTTTAAGGTGATATAGCCTACATAGCCATAAGAATCCTTTAAGGTGCTTAAAATTAAGCCCAAAAGTGCCACCTTGGCTGTTTTGATTGTCAGTTTTAGCCTCTTTGCTTATTTGCTTATTTTGAAGTTTTTGCTTATTTATGGTTTGCTTTTGATCATTAGGTTAGATAGATTCAGTTAGTAGCTTATTTGCTAAGTTATAAGCTCTTTTGAGCTTATTTTCTCAAATGGCTTAGATTTTAATTGTTAAAGTGCCTTTCCGAGTTCTACTTATTTTGTGGCTTATTTAGTTTAGGTTTTGCTTAGATATGCTTATTAGATACTTAGGATTAGTTGTTTTAGCTTATTAGGTTTGATTTTAGCTTTTTAAGATTATTTGGTTTAAGCTAAAACCTAACAACTAGTTGTCAAAGTAAAAAGCAAATTTGTCGCTTTTTCTTTGCTTATTTACCAGCTTATTTTTTAGATTTACAAAAAGTCATTTTTTTTAATTTGCTTCTTTTGGTCTGTTTTATAAGTTTGAAAAAAAAGAAAAAACATGTTTCGTAAAAAAGGAAAGGCATGGGGGTCGAACCCATGACCTCTCCCTTTACACACACTCGTCCCAAGCAACACACACTAACCATTGGCACCAGTAGGGCTATCTGTTAACCCTACTCACCATTTAATTTATATACTCATTTTAGCCCTTTAAGCCTTCATCTAATTTTTGCTTATTTCCAGCTTATTCAAATAAACTGTTGGGACACTTTTATTTTTCTTAGATTTCAAATAGTTCAATGGACTTTTCATGATTTTTTTAGATTTTTCTCAATTAGTTTACTATTTTTAATCATTTTATTTCTTTAAATATGTTTTTAATTCATATTAAATTAAATAAAAATCAAAAAAATATAATTATTTTTTTTTAAATTTTCTTTTATCATTTAGGACCTAGGAAAATTAGATTTGCATTCGTAGGGTTAAAATTGTAGAATTTCATTTTTTAAAGAACGGGTTTCGATCCCGTTCTCGTTTTCTTCGTGTTTTTAACTTTAAATGCTTTCGTTTTTGGTCTAGTTTTCTTTGTTCTTACATTTTGGTCATTTAGGATTTATAAAAGTTAAAAAAATCATTTTAGGTTTAAAATTTTGATAATTTAGGGTTTAAGTCGCGTTTTTAGGATTCCAGTTTGCGTTTTTAGTGTAAATTTGTGTTGCCTTAATTGTTTTTTAGTTAATTGCATTAATTTTCCCCTAGAATTAGAAAAAAAATCCAAATCTTTGTTAATTCAAACATCAAATATCAAACCGACTCTCGACTTTTCATTGCATTCCTCTTTAGGATGAACGACCTGGGAATATCATATACTACTCGGATTTTATTGATTTTATTTCTTTAAACCTTATTAAGGGACACTTGATTTAGTTTGGTTAATATAAGTAGTAGTATTTATTATATTATTATTTATATATACCTTTTAGAAAATCACTTTTTGGCGCCGCTGACGGGGAGTAGTGTAAGTGATTGTCGTTCCAACATTTGACAATTAGTGCTTTGAAGATCCTTCCTTGTGAAGATATTTTCTTTATAAAAATATAAAAATACAAAAATATTTTTTTATTTACTTTTATTAGTATATAAAAACAAGAAAAATCAAAAACATAAAAATATTGTCTTTAAATAATAAAAACCATCATCAATATAATGCTCTCAACTTAAGCATTATCATAATAAGTTCCCGAATCAAAGATTCAAAACATTCCTTTGTGTCACTTGTGAAGTACGGCTCACCTTTAAGAGATTAACAAACTATAAAAGGGGTATAAAGAGGGTTGTTTCGAGGAACTACGACCCGAAAGGAGAAGCTTTTTAATAGCTTCGCGCTTTCCCGCTCCTCCGCTCCTTTGTGCGTTTTTCTTTTAGAGAGCTAGCGTGAAGCAAGTGGATTATTGGTTTAAGTTATTCGGTCTCATTTTGTCCTTTAATAAAATATGTTGTTTAAAAAACTTGAAAAATCAAAAATAATCTCCTTTAACCTCTTTACCATTTGATTCTCTTCTTAACCCTCATTATCGTTTAATTCTTTATGTTGATATTTGTCCGATGCGTAGGGTGTGGAGAATCGTTATATGGCCACCCTTGTCGATGGTGTACTTGCGAACGGTGTGGTAATGATCTTCGAGATAGATATTGCTTTCTATGCCATTCAAGGAACGGAGATTCTTTCACTTATGATTCAACTATGAATTATTTTGATAATCCTCCTAATTTTTCGTACCCGCCTCTACAACCTTAATATGTGCCATACTCCTATGAGTTATGTGGGAACGATGCCCATTATGGTTACGATTGTCCACCTCAAGTCCCGGTTGTCTACAATCAGGACCTGTGCTTCAATCAAAACTTTGATTATTTTCCACAAACTTCACTAAGTTTTCCACAACAATATCCTTGTTGTGAAGATTATAGGGGTCCTCACGAGACTCTTCAATCTCAATCGATGAATTATTACGAACCTAATCCGTGTTATAATTCTAATTATTCTGATTTTGACCAAATTAAACCCCCACAGTTTCCCGTCGTTCATCAACCTCCTCAAGAAGAAATAAGTTTGGAATTTTTGCAAGATAAAAGAAACCTAATTAACTCTGTGCAAACTTTCTTAAGAAAGTTTAATCGATTTTCTTTTTATGAAACGCCAAAGGTTGTATCACTAGCATGGGAGACAATTTCTGAAATTGAGCATGCTTTTGAAGACAAGCAATATCAACCGGAGGGTATTTTAGAGTTATTTCATAAACTTCATGATGATGTGCAAAATATTCACGAGGAGGAGTTGGCAGAGTACATAAATACTCCGAATTGGAATCGTCCTATCGTCTACTATGATGATGATGATGACGAGGACTATACCATTGCAATCACACCCGTTTTATCAACCAAGGAGCCCGTTGACTCTCTCATAATGGAGGATGAGCATCTCGACACTATTTCGACAACGAAATCGGACGAAGTAATAAAGTCTAGTGTTGAGATCCTTGTCCCAATCCCAAGTGAGTCCGAGGGTATTCCCGACAAAATGTGTGATGTGCCTTTTCGTGATAATTCTCCGCCTCTTGACATTTCAAAAGATCAATTTGAGGGTTTCTCCGATTCTAACGATGATTCTACTTCGATTGATGACGATTCTTTCTCTATTGACGACATCAATTATGTTGAGGCATCACCTCCCGATTATGAGCTCGTCAGCTTAGAGGAGGTGAAGGATTTTCACACGGAAGATGGAGAGATTGAGGACGATATTCTTCGTGAAAAATTATCGAAAATCAATCTTCTCATTGCTAAGATCGAAGCAATTAATTCTAATCCACCTCCATCTTCTGATTTTGTGACCAAGTCTTCCTCCACATTTCTTAACTTTTTCTTGGAGGAGACTAACACCTTTGATAATTCTTTACCCGAATCTGAAACTTTCTGCTTTGGTTTGGAAGAGAATAGTAGTGGCAGTACCACTACTCATTTTGATTATTCTCTTCCAGATTATGAAGCTTTCTATTTTGATGACGATCATATTGAAGAGAATAGTAGTGGCAGTACCACAACTCATTATGATATTTCTCTTTTTAAATATGATTCTTTTATCTTTGATCTATCGAATGATCCGTCTCCTCCTGCCGATAGGAGTGACTTTTATCATGAGGAGTTTGCTGATGAACTTGCTCACATCATATCTCCACCGGAGTATGATTGCTTCTATTTTAAGAGTGAGCCCGATCCGGGAGATTTGACTTCTATTATTGACCCCAGGATTCGTGAGAACATTTCTTCTACGACAAATGTGAATTTACCATTCGAGGATGACCAATCTCCTCTCTTCTCTTATGTTGTATGGATCTTTCTTCCTTTTCTCACGTATCCTGTTGCTCCTCCATATCTTCTCTCATCCGGGAATGAAGATACCATTTTTGACCCCGGCATCTCTATTTATCATTCTTTTATGCCAAGTGTATCTCATCAGAGTGGAACTTTCATGAAATTCAATGTTTATCCAAACCACTTGAATGAAAGTCCGATGGATATTTTATCTTCCACTTGCTCCCCCATGGACCAACGAATTCGGGGTCGAGTCGAGCTTGTGACTCGGTTAACAAAAACAAGGCGCTTCGTGGGTGGCAACCCATGCTTATAGGCTCGCCTCTTTCTTTCTCGTGTTTTGTGTTTTGTGATGTATGTCCAGGATTGCCCGGATGTTTGAAGCCTCTCGTGCTCGCAGTTTTTGTCCTTCGTTCACAAGAGCTTCACATCCTCAGCTTCATTTTGGGAATCCAATATCCTAATCTTATCGACTAACGTTTATCTTTGAGCACACTTAATAAACGGCCTTAGACTTACGTAGAGACCCTTCGTAAAACATTAAGGACAATGTTTAGTTCTAGTATGGGGGGGATCTATCGATTTGATTATGCCTGCAGCCGTTGTTTTCGCGTAATCCCGTTTTTACCACCAAAATGCCAAAAAAATGAAAAAATTTAAAAATTTTCAAAAACAAAATAAGTGTTTTGTCACAATTTTGACTTTCCTGCTGGGTAGAATAAGAATAAATTTTGACTCGATCGAGCGTGTTGAGCTCTAGCTTGTTTCTTAACTTTTAGACTAAGCATTCGCGGATCTTTGCGAAGAACAAAAAATGATAGAGTTAAGTATGAGTTAGATGCTAAACAAGGATTAGTTGGAAATCTTAAGAGCTCATAAGTGTAGTTTGTGGCTTTTTCTCCCATAAGCTCATAAACCAGACTAATAATACGTGCTCTTTTCAAAAATTAAACTTAAATCAACAATTTTTGAAGTATGGATGATATCAATAATTTTAGTTCAAATTTATACTTAAATTTTCTAAAAAGGAATTTTCTCTATATCATGGTAATATAAAGTGTTAAAAAAAATGAAAAAAAAATTGATGAATAAGGTAATAATATAAACTGTGGGCTGATAAAAGTTTGCTGCATCTTGCCGGCTCACAACCGATGTTGCATCCTTCAAAAGAAAGCCCATAGTAAGAATAATAATCCGAGACCGATAAAAGTTTGCTGCATCTTGTCGGATCACAACCGATGTTACAGCCTTCTAAATGGTCGAGGATATCAATTGCGTCATGGTTATATTAATGTTAAGTGAAAAAAATGTGATTTAATAAATATAGGGAAAATCTCTTTTACTTAAATTTAAATATGCTTTTGAACTAAGACTATTTCGTTTTAAGTTGTGATTTTTCTTAATAAGCTATGTGTAAACGAGAAACCTAAGAGTTTTCAAAACCGAAGGTCCGTGAGTCTCGATACTAGTCTCTGTGGGGTGTCAAAAGGCTGGTCACTTAGCCGCAAGGTTGGGATGTGCCGAGACGAAAGTCGCTACATGGGATGATCTCGCCTTCAAACTCATTATTCTCGGGTGGAACGTGAAGCATATAAATTTTGCAAAACGTTGATCCATGATTGAAATTCGAAATGGCACATTCACCTAAGATATAATAATTGTCGGGAGTGAAAAGTTTCACAAGTTACAAATATGAGTAGTGTTAGCATCTTTACTTGTATTTAACGGTGATTTCGTTTTAAGCTTAGTTTGGACAAGTGAAAAATCGAGAACGGTGAATTTATCCTATTCGGGGCATTTTAGGATTGAAATGCGTCTTGTTCTATGACCCTAAAGTTATAAAAATAACGAAAGTTAAATATGTTAGTTAGTTGCTTAAAAAATACAAAAAAGGAAAAAAAGAAAAAATACAAAAATATTAGTGGTAGTAAGTGTAAATATTTAAAAATGGTTAAAATGTGGCTTTTCGAAGCTATTGATTCTTTAATTCCCCTTGATGAACACTTAACTACTTTTCAAGGTAATTAGTCGAGGGGGATTGAGATTTTTAGTTTTCTTAAGTGTTTACTTATGGCATTGCGTGAAGACACAACAATATCTTAGTATGAGGGATTTTGGTATGTGCTTAATTACACATACCATTTACCTATTAAAACGAGCTTATTTAACCAAAAACATAAGAAAAATGCCAAATATATGCTTGTTTTGCTATTTGTGTTGTGCAGGTAACGGATATTCAGAAAAGGGCAAAAACGAAGCCAAAACGACAAAACCGAGTACAAGAATGACGGAAAGAGCGAGAAAGAAAAGTCCCATCAACAGCCAAAATTCACGAAAAAGTCAATCCAACCCCAACAGTGAAAAAGGAAAAAAGGTAAAGTCCAATGAGGAGCCGATATCGAATAAATGTTAAAATGGCTACAACCCGTACCCATCTAAATGGGCCCGAGCCAGCCCATTCAACATTATAAAGACTTTTTAAGCCTTAAAGATTTAATAAAGGCCCAACACTCTTTTATTATAGCCGGCCCAACAAACAAGCCCAACATAAACACTTAACAACCTGTTAACCCAACCCTCTTTTATCCCTTACTCTGTTAGTCCTTTAAGGACTGACGGTGCAAACAAGTTATAACCTCAGGGACTACAATTGCAAAATCCCTAAAAAAATTATAACACCACAAGGACTCATCCTGCAAAAGAACACATAGCACTTTGAGGGCTTTTCTTGCCATTCCCCAAACTTTTCCCCTGCACCCCGTTCATAACAAAACCCACAAACCTTTCCTGCCATGTACTGTACATCTCCTTCAACACACGCTTTGTGTGTGTCTGCTTTCCCTGCCATAACCAGACAAATTCTTCACCCCACAACAAAAACATCACCCTCCATACTTACCCCACCTCACTACCCTAAATACACCTTGGCAATCCCCTCATCTCCCATTCGTGGATTAAAATTGTACAAAATCAAGGGCCTAGATGAATTTGCTTGGTGCCAAAGACAAATCAAGGGTTGAGATGATAATTTGGTTCTCCTCACACAGAAAACACAACTAGCACAAGACTTGAAGACAAAAAGAGTTCAAGAACTCGGCTATAAATAGTTTAGGTCTATTTTAGTTTTAAAAGTGTAACTTAGGAGTAGTATAATTTACTTTTAATGTTTTTTTTAGTCTTTAAATTCTGTATTTTACTTTTGAAGAACCTTGTAACCATTTTAAGTTTTTAATGAAAATTTCAGTTTTCATGTTTTTAGCAATTCTGTTTTTATGCATTTAAGCTTACTCCTGTGTACAAGTCATTTTATAAGCTGCTATAAGCTCCCTAAAGCTCAAATAAACTTTTAAAGCTTACTTGAGCTTCTTGTTTAAGTACATTGCAGTTTGGTTTGAGTTTGTGGTTTCTAAGAGCTTTTGGATGAATAAGCAATTATGGATGGCTTATTGGGTATTAGAGCTTCCTGAGAAGGATTAGGTTGAATTGGAAAGTGGTTGGGGATTAAGAGGCTTGACAAAAGCAAAAGGACCATTGTAAGTTTTCCATTTTTCTTTTCTTTCTTTATGTTTTGGCTTATTTCCTGTTTAGCTTATTCTGATGCTTATTTTATACTTAATTCTATTTAATGTTGCTTATTTTACCTTTTTGAATGTTTTCATGCTTATTTATCTAAGATTTTTGCTTATTTGTTCTTAGTTTTTTTGTATCTCAATCTGTTATAGCATTTTATAGTTTATCTTAGTCTGTTTATAGCTTAAAATGAGTTTTGAATATTTAAAGGGGTGTTTGGGTTAGCATTCAAAATGGGTCAAAAATAGTTTTTAAATCTGTTTTGGGTTAATTTGCCTACTTTAGCAAGTCTTTTAAGTTGATTTTAAAAGCTCTTAAAGGGTAAAACCAAGTTTCAAGGTATTTTGTACAAATTCCTCAAACCTGTAATTTTGGGATATGCTCAAACTGTTCCTTTTTTATTTCTTTTTAAAAGGTTGTTTCAAGTTTTGTTTATGGCTCGTGTAGTGTCTAATGCAGTAGTATTAATACTATACTAGTTGCATTTGCCTTGGGGTTCTTAAACTTAAAAATTTGTCAAAGCGCAGTTTTAAGTTTTCAAAACTAAGAGTAACAATTCTTTTTTTCAATTTAATTCTAGCTTAGTATAGAGTTAGATTTAAGGTTTATAAATGATAACTTGATTAGTGTGTAGTATAGAGTCCATCTGTTTTTGGCTAATCTTAGTCTTTGAGCTTATTTTCTAGCTTATTTTTAGGCCTGCATAGTGCTACTTCTCTTTTTAAGAAAACCAAAAAAAGAGTGCATCTGTGTGAGTAACCCTTTTCCATAAGCCTTTTCCATAGCTAAGTTAGTTTTCAACTCCTTTTGTTTGCTGTTTTAGATAGCAGATGGATAAGCTTTATAGTAATATTAAGCCTTAAGTCCAAAGGATCCATCTTAAAGCTAAAAAATAAGCTCAAAATTGGTCCCTTAGGCTGATAGTTAACAGTTTTTAGCTTATAGCTTATTTGCCTTTTGTAGTTTTTCCAGCTTATATCATTGCTTATTTCAGGTTTAGATTTGCTTATTAGGTTAGTTTTAAGTCATTCTAGTTTATTTCACTTAGGTTAAAGCTTATTTGAGCTTCTTAGCATTTCTAGTCTAAAATCTAGTTTAACAAGCCTTTAAGTATTTCTGACCTTTTAAGCTTATTGTAGCTCATTTTGTTAGCTTATTGTTGATCCTTTGTGCTTATTTAGTTTAGGGATATGGTTGTTTTCAGCTTATTTACATTTCTCTTTGCTTATTGTGTTTAAAAAAGCAAAACAGTTTAGGATTTAAGCCCCTTAGTAGTTTAGCATTCTGTCACTCTTTTGTGCTTATTCACAACTTATTTTTAGGCTTTAAAAAAATTGCTTTTTTAAAAGTTTCTTATTTTAGCTTATTTTATAAAGTTTCTAAAAAAAATAGGAAAGGGGAAGTCTGGGGTGAGCAAGGCTTGAACCTCAGACCTCCACCCTCTCAACCATTCCTACACAACACACACTCACCAACTGCCCTAGGGTCTTTTTCATTTCTAGTTTACAAAATTTAATATTTAACCCTTTTTAGCATTTTGCCTTTCAGCCCTTTTACAGCTTATTTCTTGCTTATTTCAAAAAGCACTTGGCACAATTTTATTTTTCCTAGATTCTACACACTTCAAACTACTTTTCATAATTTTTTTAGATTTTTCCCATTTCATTTACTATTTTTAATTAGTTTTTCTTTTTAAAACTGTTTTTAATTCATAAAAAATTATTAAAAATCAAAAAAATATAATTCTTTTTTTCAAAATTTTCTTTTATCATTTAGGACCTAGGAAAATTAAATTTGCTTTTGTAAGGTTAAAATTTTAAAATTTGGTCTTTTAAAGAACGGGATTAGATCCCGTTCACGTTTTTCATGGTTTTAAGCTTTAAACGCTTTCGTTTTTGGTTTAGTTTTCTTTGTTCTTACATTTTAGTCACTTAGAGTTTATAAAAAGTTAAATAATCATTTTAGGATTAAAATTTGATAATTTAGGTTTTCAAATCGTGTTTTTACGTTTCCGTTTACGTTTTTAATTTAGTCATTGCTTTTGTTTTTAGTTTAGATTGCCTTTTAATTGCTTTCTCCTGTAGATTTAGAAAACCCATTCAAAGCCTTGTTTCATTCAAACATCGATTATCAAACCGACAACCGACTTTCCATTGCATTCCTCGTTGGGGATAAACGACCCGGGAATATCATATACTACTTCCGGTTTTATTGATTTTCTTTAAAAATAACTTATTAATAATTTATAATTATTTATATTTATATATATTTTAAGGGATAGTTTGAAGATAACCATCTACGATTGGCGATATAAGTTGTTAATCCTGTTAATATATTTTTAAACACAACTTTGGCCGTTTTGATTGCTTAGATAGAAAAAATTCTAAATTATGACTAAAATAATTAGTTTTCAATAAGCAACTTGATGCTTCTTAATTTGAACTTCTTAATAAGATGTTTTGTCGGGTGTTCTACAAAAAAGAAACAATACTCATAGCTTTATGCCATAGAAGGAAAAACACAATGAAATTAGGTATTATTTGCACAACTGTCAATGTAGATCCTATGAAAGAAAAAAGCTTCATAAAATGAAAAATCAATAAAAAGACATTATGCCAATTATTAATAGAAAGACTATTCCCTGTTAACTAATTATAGCTCATGACTTATGTAATACACGGGTTGTACAATTAATTACTGAAGATATATTATCTTTTTAGTACCTTGCTCATAATCAAAAGAAACTAATAAGTAGATATAAATAAATCATCATATGTTATACTTGATTTTATAACTAAAGATAACCCTAAAAGTAAAATAATAGGTATTCCATGCCTCGTGACTACCTCCTTTAGGTACATTCTCGCTAATTTCTCTATGGGATCAGTTTCCCTCGTTGGTAAGAAGAGTGCATACTTAGTGAGTTGGTTTACAATCACCCAGATGGTGTCATAACCTTGTGACAACTTAGGAAACTTTGTGACAAAATCCATAGTGATATTATCCCACTTCCATTGAGGTATCTCGGGTTGCACCAACAAACCCGGTGGTCTTTGGTGTTCAGCCTTGACCTTAGTACATGTCAAACACTTGCGAACATAGGTGGTGACGTCGGCCTTCATATTGGGCTACCAATATAGCTTTTTCATGTCTTGATACATCTTATCGGAACCCGGATGGATAGAGTATTTTGACTTGTGTGACTCGTGCATGATCACAATCCTTAAATCACCATAACATGGTAAGCAACTCCGGCCATTTAAGCATAGAGTTTCATCGGCGCGGGGTTCCAACTTTTCCTTCGGTAGATCCTTCCTGATCATACCTCCTACGTCTTCCTTTTTGAACTTCTTTGGTTTTTGTGCTTCTATTTGAGCTTCCAAAATTTATTTAGGGGGATTCAAACCAATAGTCATGACTAAGGCCTGAACCCGTAATGGCTTATTCCATTCTTTAAGGCTTAAGGCATCGGCCACTATGTTTGCTTTCCCTAGGTGGTAACGTATTTCACAATCGTAATCGCTGAGCAACTCTAACCAACGGTGTTGCCTCATGTTCAGCTCCATTTGATCAAGAATGTGTGGTAAACTCTTGTGATCTGTGAACATCATACACTTGGTTCCGTACAAATAGTGTCTCTAAATTTTTAGAGTAAACACTACCGATCCAAGTTCTAAATCATGAGTCGTGTAATTTTTCTCATAAAATTTCAATTGGCATGATGCATAAGCAATTACTTTCTCCCTTTGCATTAATACATCACTCAATCCTTTATGCGAAGCATCGCAATAAACCACAAAATCCTCGCTTCCTTCAGGTAGAACCAGAATTGGCGCACTGCACAACTTCTGCTTTATTAACTAGAAGGCGGCTTCCTCTTTGTCACCCCAATCAAACTTAACTCCTTTCTGAGTAAGCTTGGTCATTGACTTGGCGATCTTCAAAAATCCTTCAATGAATCTTTGGTAATACCCAGCAAGATCTAAAAATTAACGAATCTCCGTTGGTGTTTTAGGAGATGTCCAATCTTTTATGGATTCGATCTTGGTGGGATCTACGTGAATGCATTGACTATCAATTACGTGGCCGAGAAATTATACCTTGGGAATCCAAAATTTACATTTAGAGAATTTAGCATACAACTCCTCTTTCTTAAGCAATTCCAGAATTGCCTTAAGATGTTCTTCATGTTCCTTCTTGTTCCTTGAATAGATAAGGATATCATCAATAAAGACAATCACAAACTTATCCAAATATGGCTTGCACACCCGATTCATGAGATCCATAAATACCGCCGGTGCGTTCGTCAAACCAAATGGCATAACTTGGAACTCGTAATGACCATATCGAGTTCTGAATGCCGTCTTCAGAATATCTTCTTCACGTACTCGAAGCTGGTGATAACCTGATCGCAAGTCTATCTTAGAATAAACACTGGATCCTTGTAGTTGATCAAATAAATCGTCGATCCTTGGGAGTGGATAACGATTCTTCACCGTTAGCTTGTTCAGCTCTCGGTAGTCGATGCACATTCGAAACGATCCATCCTTCTTCTTGACAAACAAGACCGGAACTCCCCAAGGTGAGGAACTGGGTCTTATGAATCCATTGTCAGAAAGTTCTTGGAGTTGGTCTGACAATTACTTCATTTCAGATAGAGCTAATCGATAAGGTGCTCGTGCTACAGGTGTGTAGGATCCCTAGATCATTCCATGTATGAAGCACAAGATCAATGGCACAAAAGATTAAACATTAAGAACTTTTATTG
>BQNB010026531.1:0-58509 GCA_026074375.1 Tanacetum coccineum | reverse complement strand
CGATGATACTTGTCACACTTGTCTCGAGTTGTAGGTTTCATGAACCAAATATATTTATTTGATGGATGTATAAGTAAAGACTAGGTAGTTTTATATGCCGTGCTTAGCACCGCCCAAGATAATTTACGTGTTGCTTCTAAGATGTATCATATGTCATAACAAGCCAATTGGTAATTTTGAACCGTACGAGTCACTTTTTTTATAAAGTAAAAGATCATCGCTCTTTTGATCAATTTTAAAGTGATCATATGGCGTAAACTCGCAAAATGTACCTATATTTTTAATGCGGTTTTCGGTTTAATTAACAAGGTTAATTGGTTTGGTTTTTAAAAAGAAAAAAAATCTTCACTGGCCAGTGCCCAAACCGGTATTGACCATAACCAATCCAAACACTCAAAATTATTGAAAACAAACGTAAAATACTGTTTTTACTTTTTAATGTATGCTACCCAAATAGTAGTCATGCTATACGTATAAAGTAATAAAACATCCTTGCAAAACGGTCAAATTTTATCAACAAAGCAACTCATACATATGTAAGTGAAAATACACATAGTATGATCATTGTCACATATGTAATGATATATACATTTATATGACATTTTGTTTTATAAAACCATCTTTCATCAAGTCGTCTTTTTAATGGCGATTTCACAAGCTTCTCTTCATTTGATCGATCTTCTTTAGCCTGTTTGATTATCATTCATCAAATAACGCTCGATTTAAGTGCCAAACTTTCATCTTCGTAACATATTACGAAATAGTTTCACATCCCTCATGTGCATGTTCACCACTCAAATAAAATTTAACTACACAAGTTTAATTTTCTTCAAGTTATGTAAAAGAAAAAGGTATTCATGCCCATTCTTGACATGAAAACTAAATACCCATTCACCTACAAAATCAGCATCCGTAAATTGCATGTTTTGTTCTTTTAATATTTACCCATTCACTTACATAATCACAAACAATATATACTCAAACACTTGTTGAATATTTGACAAGGTAACATACACTTATCATTCTAAAATGTACACTTCGCGACGGGTTGCTACAAAAGAAAACGTCTTTATAATTTGCACTAACCTAACAACATATAGTTTTGATCGAAGATGTTTATAATTTAATTGATCAGTTCTTTAAACACCCGCATGCTGTATTTAATCATCATCTTAAGCACCAAATTTGTAAGATTTAAACAATGTGCTACTTAATTCAAACCGACCTTATAATCCTTGCTAAACCGATCTTTAAAAGGGCATTGTAAGAAAAAAAAAGTTGATAAAGGTAGACATGGTAGATGAAAAGTAAATAGTCAACTCACTCTCTTTTTATCTTGCCACCACCAACTGTTATCATTTTGACAACTTTTCTTCTCATATCTCATTTTCTCAAGGTCATCATGATATGGCATGTACACCTATGTTCAAAGCAGGAACATCTTATGTTCAAAGAGCCACAATCACCAAAAAAAATCAGTTTTATCCCATCATACCTTTTTATTTTTTATGTAACATAAAATATCTAAATACAATGTTTTACTAAATAGCTTAAAAAACAACAAATTAAATAGTTTTGATTGACTATAAAGAATATGTTTTTCTAACATGTCCTTTTACAAGTGTGATAATTAAACGAATATTTTCATGTAAATCAAAAGATATTAATTCCATATGCATTAGTTAAACCTAAAAATTACTATAAATAGTTAAATACATGTATTTTTTTGTACTTTTCGGAAACATTTTAGAAAATTCCTTTCTTTAGCAATAAATATATTATAAAATAACATATTAACATACATATTCAAAAATGAATATTAGATAAAAACATGCTAACAAAATAATGTCTTTTGATGTTGTTGAAGAAACTAAAAGCAGCGACTGAAAAGTTTTTGTTGGTCGATATGTATCCAATATCAGGAATTTTTAAGAGAAAAAGAGAAAAAAATGGTAGATGAGTTAATTGTTTCTTTTGACCGAGCTAATAGATGATAAATGTAAAAAGAGTTCAAATAGTGCCACACTATTTAGGCATACGTGTCATCTCCTTAGGGCTGCACAGTAAATAAGAGGGTTCTTTTTATAATATAGGTAGATACATATTTTTTATATATATAAAAAGATCAATAAACTTTTATCTTAATATTGAAAAACACTTTCTATGTTTGAAATAATTTTTTTGGCTAAATAGATTTGTATATATATATAATTTTTTAAATAAATTGTGTAATTCGGGTAAACCCAAAAACCGAACCGAACTAGATATCAGCCGAACCGAACCGAAAACCGAATTGGAATTCGGTTTGGGTCAGTATATGGGTTGACCTTAAAAAAACTTTCCGAACTAACCCGATAACCGAACCGATCAACACTCCTAATGATAATAAGGGCTTATATGGGCTGCAGACCTAAAGGTTTGGCCTTATATATATACTATAGAGTTTTTGTCGTCACTTGACATGCTCTACGGCGGTATATATTGAGGGGGTGTTTGGAATTGCTTATTGAAAACCCAATTTTATAATATGGTGTTTGGATGTGATTATGCTGTTTGATATCGCAATAATTAGATAATCAGTTTTTTTAGTGTTCGGCAAATCAAATTATTTATAACTTTACATGTAAAATGACCAAAATAGACACACTTATAATTGATTTAGTTTTATAAGTTTAGCATGTAAGATTTTGTAAAGGGAAAATCACAAAAATACCCAATTTTACAACTTCAATTCACAAAATACCCAACTTTATAGCCAAAATGCCATACTTAACCATTAAATCCATTAAATGTCGTACACTTTTTGCGATATTGAGAAAAAAATCGAAAAATTTTTCTGTTATTTTTTAATAAATATCGCAAAAAAAAAAAAAATAAAAATATTCTCAAATTTTGCGTTTTTTTATCTAAAATTTAGCTGTATCCTTGTAATTTTCTAGCTTCTTGCTAGTTTTTTTAATAATTTCAATTTGCCGTTCAAAAAAAAAAACTATTTATCCATTGTCTAAAAAAAGTTATAGTTGTTTTATTGTTTGTTTTTATTTTTATTTTTATTTGTATTGGTGATTTTTGTTAAGGTCACAAATTTCCACGATTGTTATTTGTGTTGGTGATTTGTGCCAAGGTCATAAATTCGCACGATTGTTATTATTTGTGTTGGTGATTTGTGCTAAAGTCACAAATCCACACGATTATTATTTGTGTTGGCGATTTGTGCTAAGGTCACAAATCCACACAATCGTGATTTGTGCTAAGATCACAAATCCACACAATCTTGTATTGTTTTTCGTGCTTCGGTCATGAGCCGGTTCGTTTTTTATTACGTTAATGTTTTGTTTTTTTTTTATTTTTTCTTTTCTAGTTTACTACTCCAGTCCGAGCTTTCGCGATTTCGCCGCTCGGATTGCGGGGGAATATTAGTGGATAATTAGGTCCAAGCCCAGTTTATGGGTTTTTGGTATTAGGGTTTCACCATGGTTATTAATAAGATTATACCTGCGGAGTTTTCATTGTCTAACAGAAAGATGGTTTATTTTTATCTTAAACTTTCCTTGAATCATGGTAATACGAATAACGATATCAAAACCTTGTCAATAAAAGAAACGGGGTAACAGCGATAGTTCTGCTCAAACATTAAAGCTATGTCACCGTAATCTTCATCCTCGTGACAAAGTAAACATATTGATGTTAGTTACTTTACATTGAACTAATTAACATGCCAATACTAGTACAGAATATGCTTTCTATATTTAGTCATCTAAGCATATATATGATACATCTAAATTATCTTAAATTGCTCCATTTAGCCCAATGCTAAGCACTCTTGTCAAAATTCAACTTTTTCTGTTCTTACATAATAACTTCAAATCAAATTATTGTTGGTGATTTTAGTGTCATCGACGGCTATTTAGGTAATGATGATTTACTAGAGACTAATGATGTTTCATGTTCAGCTCGGATACGAGTTAGAGAAGTGTGGAGTGTACACTCGTTGAGTTAACATGAAATAAACCAAGACAGGATATGTAGAGTTTACACCGTAAACTTTATGTTTACGCCGTAAACTCTTGTTGGGTTAGGACTTAAGCCTTTAGATGTTTACGCTGTAACCTATACGAATAGTTTACGTCGTAACATGCTTCTAGTTTTAAGGCTTATAGTTTATGTCGTAAACTATGTAGACGTTACGCCGTAACAAGTAAAATTATGTAGACTTTACGCCATAACAACTTGTGTTATGCCGTAAAGTCTATGACCAGTTGGTTATAAATTTCAGTTTTAACCAACTCTAACTATCCAAAAACTGTCTCCTTTTCTGTATATTAATACATGAACATTTGTCTCATGACTAGAATGAAAAACACCCATACAATTCCTTCATTGTTCTTGATTTGTGATTTTTATGCCTAGAACACAAATTGTTACTCTCTTTGTATTATCCCGATAGAGATTTCGTGCAACCCAGACATATTATAGGGTCGAAATACTTTATATGGAAAGTGAACAAACACGATACAACCGAGATATCCTTGATTATCACACACACCCTAGTTTTCTAACAAACGTATAAAGTATTTATTTGTGATCATGGGTGGAAATACGATGAAGGATATGACAACAAATTTTGGGAAATTGGACAAGTTTGAGGGGCATGAGTTTAGGTGATGGCAAAAAAAATGCATTTCTTATTAACGACGTTGAAGGTGGTTTATGTGTTGACTACACCGATGCAGAAATAGGTGGAAGATGCTATAGTGGAAGCAATAAGAATAAGGGCAAAGTGGGAAAACGATGACTACATATGCAGCGGACACAAATTGAATGGTATGTCGGACTCTCTTTGATGTACATATGAATGTTGAATCGGCTAAGGAGTTGTGGGATTCACTCGAATCTAAGTACATGACAGAGGATTCTTCTAGTAAGAAATTTCAGGTAAGTAATTTAAATAATTGCAAAATGGTCAATTCTAGACCGATCAGGGAACATTATAATGAAATCCTTAGGATCATTGGACAATACACACAACATGGCTTGAAAATGGATTCATCCATTTCTGTTTCAAGTATATTTGATAAGTTGCCTCCTTCCTGGAAGGATTTCAAACATAATTTGAAACATGGTAAAAACGATTTATCTTTGGTCCAACTTGATAGTCACTTGCGTATAGAGGAATCTCTAAGGGCGCAGGAAAGTGATAAGGGTAAGGGTAAAGAAGTTGGTAGACCCTCTGTTAACATGACAGAAGAGGGTAAGAACAAATAAAACAAAGGTAAAAAACGATCCAACGAGAACAACAGTGGTTCTAGTTCCAACAAGAAACCAAAGTTGGAATGTTGGAAGTGTGGCAAGACTGGTCAATTCAAAAAGGATTGTCGTAGTGGTAAAAGAACAACACAAATGATGGTGCTTCGGGAAAGGGGTCTAAGGACCAATCCCAAGACCAAGGTTAGAATTTAGTGAGTGTTTGGAACAGATTTGTTAAATATTTTGTTTTACTAATTTATGAAGCATTTTATGTGTAGGTTGATGCAATTGCGTGGTGGATAGATTTTGGTGCTACAACTCATGTTTGTAAAGATCGTTGTTGGTTTAAGACATATGAACCGGTGGAAAACGGATATGTACTTTACATGGGTGATGAACATTTCGCTCCTGTTAATGGCAAAGGAAGCGTGGCATTAGAATTGAGTTCTGGAAAAACTATTACTTTGTTTAATGTGTTGTATGTACCTAAACTTCGTAAGAATTTAGTTTCTGGTCCTGTGTTAAATAAGTGTGGATACAAACAGGTGTATGAATCCGATAAGTATATCTTATAGAAGTCTGGTGTTTTTGTAGGATTTGGATATTATAACAATGGTATCTTTATGTTGAACTTGAATAAAGTTCCTGATGATTCAGATTCTGTTTATATGTCTTCTGCTGCTGTTGTTAATTCCTCGTTAAGGCATGCTAGTTTAGGACATGTGCACTATAAAAGAATGCTTAAAATGTCTAAAGATGATTTAATTCTTGCTATTGATGAAAATCTGGAAAATGTACTACTTGTATATTAACGAAAATCACTAGGAAACCATTTAAAAGTATAACAAGGAAATCTGTCATACTTGAATTAATACATAGTGATTTGTGTGATTTCCATGCTACACCATCTTTGAGCAATAAAAAGTATGTCATAACTTTTATAGATGATGCCTCTAGGTTTTTCTATGTTTACTTAATACATGCTAAGGATGAAGCCCTGGATAAATTTAGAATTTATACGACAGAATTTGAATTGCATCAAAATGACTTAATTAAAACTTTACGCACAGATAGAGGTGATGAATATTATGATCCTGTATTTTTCCATTTTGTAGGAATCATTCACGAAACTATAGCTCCTTACACACCACAGCAAAATGGTGTGGCTGAAAGGAAAAATAGAGCTCTTAAGGAAATGGTTAATTCCATGTTATCTTACTCGGGTTTGAGTGAGAGGTTCTAGGGAGAAGCCATGTAACGGATTGCTATTTATTGAATAGGGTTCCTAATAAAAGGAACAATACTACCCCATATGAACTTTGGTATAAGAAACGACCCAACTTGTCATATTTGCGAGTTTGGGGTTGTAGGGCCGTAGTAAGGCTTTCGGACCCGAAAAGGAAAACTTTGGGTGAAAAGGGTATTGATTGCATCTTTGTTGGATATGCTGAGCATTCTAAGGCATATAGGTTTTATGTTATTGAACCTAATGAATATGTTTCTATTAACTTAATTACATAATCAAGAGATACAATATTTGATGAGAACCGTTTCTCTTCAATACCTAGACCAAAGGATGTTATACCAAATTTAGTTGAATCTCAAAGGGATGATCATTTTGATGATGTACCAAGTGAGGTTCTTGAACCTTGTAAAGGCAAAAGAGTTAGAAAAGCCAAATCATATGGTTCTGATTTTCAGCTATATTTAGTTAAGGGGTCGAGAGATCAAGTTGGATCATAATACTCTTACTGCTATAGCATAGAGGAGGATCCTAGAACTTATGATGAAGCTATGCAATCTTGGGATGATGCTTTCTAGAAAGAAGCAATTGATGATGAGATTGGTTTTATTATGAAAAATAATACATGGGTTTTGTCTGATTTACCCCCTGGTTGCAAACCTTTAGGTTGCAAAAGGATCTTCAAAAGGAAGATGAAAGTCAATGGAACAATTGACAAGTTTAAAGCTCGATTGGTAATCCAAGGTTTTAGACAAAAGGAAGGGATCGATTACTTCGATACATATGCACCAGTTGCTCGTATCACTACTATTAGATTGTTGTTAGCTTTAGCAGCTATTCACAATCTAGTGATCCATCAAATGGATGTCAAAACAGCATTCTTGAATGGTGATTTGGATGAAGAAGTGTATATGAAGCAACCGGAAGGATTTGTTATGCCTGGTAATGAGCATAAGGTGTGTAAGCTAGTTAAGTCATTGTATGGGCTGAAACAAGCACCTAAGCAGTGGCATCAAAAGTTTGATGAGGTTGTGTTGTCAAGTGGTTTTCATTTAAACCAATCTGACAAGTGTGTATATAGCAAATTTGATAATTCCGGTAAAGGAGTCATAATTTGTCTATATGTTGATGACATGTTGATTTTCGGAACTGACCAAAATCAAGTTGATAAAACTAAGAAGTTTTTGTCGTCAAGATTCTCAATGAAAGATATGGGAGAAGCGGACATTATTCTTGGTATAAAGATTAAACGTGAGAATAAGGGGATTGTCATTACACAATCTCACTACATTGAGAAAATACTCAAGAAGTTTAATCGTGAAGATTGTTCTCCGGTGAGTACTCCCATGGATCCGGTAGAAAAGCTTAAGCCTAATACAGGGAAACCTGTAGATCAGCTTGAATACTCAAGAGCTATTGGCTGTTTGATGTATGCTATGACAAGTACTAGACCTGATATTGCTTATGCTGTTGGTAGATTGAGTAGGTTTACTAGTAACCCAAGTAGACAGCATTGGAAAGCAATAACGAGGGTGTTTAAGTACTTAAGAGGTACTAAGGATTATGGTTTATCATATGTTGGATATCCTTCAGTGTTAGAAGGCTATTCGGATGCTAGCTGGATAAATCATGTTGAAGATTCATCTTCTACAAGTGGATGGGTGTTCTTGCTTGGGGGAGGTGCCATTTCATGGGCTTCTAAGAAGCAAACATGCATCACTAGTTCTACTATGGAATCTGAGTTTGTAGCATTGGCTGCTGCCGGTAAGGAAGCAGAGTGGCTAAGAAACTTGATTCATGAGATTCCAATTTGGCCGAAACCGATAGCACCAATATCTATCCGATGTGATAGTGCTCCCACGATGGCTAGGGCATATAGTCAGATATACAATGGGAAGTCTAGACACTTAGGTGTTAGACATAGTATGGTAAGGGAACTAATCAGGAATGGTGTGATTTCTATTGAGTTTGTTCGAACACAACATAATTTAGCTGACCACTTGACGAAGGGTCTAGCTAGGGACTTGGTAAATAAGTCAGTAAAAGGGATGGGATTAAAGTCCAAATAAATCTACTACCTATGAGATACCCAATTCCCTTCTAATACAACGTTAGAAGCTGAATTCAATGTGGAAAGCTCATAGCTAGAGATTGGAACACAAGTTTCATCTTCCCGAGGTATGTGTTCAGACCTGCAAGTGATGGTTAGGTTGAAGTTTATCTTCTTAATAGTTCTTTTGAAAAATTGCATTGCAGGTGCAAGATCTAAAGGGACTACCTATGTGAACATGAAGTTTAGCCGCTTCAAGAAGCTAGGACTTGGCTTCCTATATGTTCATTAATGGATTAGGACACATGGCTTGTAAAGTGTCAAGTAAATAAACTTTAGAGTGTTGTAGAAACGAATGTGTATAGTATCTTCAGGTATTCAAATGGATTGACGGGTTCAATCGTTACGACACCCCGATTTTCGAATATTTGGAATGTGTATTGTACTAAGATGAAAATTCAATCGCAAGACATTTTCATTTATGCATTTGTTTGTTTCGTTATGTTTGTTATGACATAATTTCATATATAATTATATATGTTTAGTAAATCAAGGATTACACTAAAATGGGGGGGATTTGTTGGTGATTTTAGTGTCATTAACAGCCATTTAGGTAATGATGATTTACTAGAGACTAATGAGATTTCATTTTCAGCTCGGATACGAGTTAGGGAAGTGTGGAGTACACACTCGTTGAGCTAAAATGTTTTCAACCATGACAATAATGCAGAACTAGTGAGCAGTACTAAGTATTAGTACTGCTAGTGTAATTACTAAGAGAGCAGTACTGCTAGTTATAAGTTAGTACTGCTAGTTGTAAGTTAGTACTGCTGGTTATAAGTTAGTACTGCTGGTTATAAGTTAGTACTGCTGGGTGTTAGTTTGTGCTGCTAGTGTAAATTAATACTGCTAGTCGTGTAACTGTTTGAAAACAGTTGTGAAAGTTGGTTTTAACCAACTTTAACTGCTTAACTGTCATTTAGAATTTGTTTTATAAACAGATTCATTAGTCTCATTAAATAGAACGAAAAACACATATAATTCCTTCATTGTTCTTAATTTATGATTCTTGTGCCTAGAACATAAATTGATATACTCCTTATATTATCCCGATAGAGATTTCGTGCACTTGTGCCTGAACAGTTAAATTGATATCACTCCTTATATTAGTCCCGTTAAGAGATTTCGTGAAAACCCGGCATTAATAAGGGTCAAAAATACTCTTTATTGGAAAGTGGATTGTTACACGATATAAGCGAGTTATCCGGGATCATCACACTCACTCACACCCCCAATCAATAACAAACGTATAAAGTATTTTGTTATGATCATGGCTGGAAATACGGTGAAGGAGATGACTACGAATTTTGGGAAACTAGATAAGTTTGAGGGGCATGACTTTAAGCGATAGCAGAAGAAGATGCTTTTTGTTGACTACGTTGGAAGGTTCGGTTTAGTGTTGACAACCCCCCCAAATACCGATGCACGAAAATTGTTGGAAGATGCAACAGTTATGAAGCAATAAGGTTAAGGGCAATGTGGTGAATGATGACTAATATGAAAGGGGTCATATATGTATGGTATGTCTGATTCTACTTTTGTTGTATATACGAATGTTGAGTCGGCTAAGGAGTTGTGGGATTCTTTGAATTCATGTAATAGGCTAGAGGATTTTATAGTATGACATTTATTGTAATTAATTTTAAGATAATTACAAATGGTCGATTCTAGGAACCTGGTATGGATCAGTAAAATGTAACTCCTTAGGATCTTGGACAATACTCCCGTAAATTTTAGAACAACACTATAGAATATCTACAACACCAAATGGCTTGAAAATGGATTGAGTCTCATTTTTGTTTCAGTATAATTGATAAGTTGCCTCCTTCCTGGAAGGATTTGATAAATACTTGAACACATGGTAAAAGGTGATTTGTCTTTGGTTCTACTGGGTGTCCTTGAGCATACGAGAATCTCTCAAGGGCGCATGACAGTGACAAGGCAAGGTGTGTACAGGAAGTTTGGTGGGTCCCTTCTGTTATAATGACAGAAAGAGGGTAGAAGAAAACACAACACAAACAAAACAAGGTAAAACATCGGTCCAATGAGATCAAGATGGTTTCTAGTTCCTACAAGAAACCAAAGTTGGAATGTTGGAAGTGTGGCAAGACTGGTCATTTCAAAAGGGATTGCCGTAGTGGTAAAAAGAACAACGCGAATGCTGGTGGTTCAGGATAGGGGTCTAAGGACCAATCCCAAGACCAAGGTCAGAATTTAGTGAATGTTTGGACAAGAGTTATTAAAAATATTATTCTATTTCAATAAATTTATCATCTGGAATGTCATTTTTATAGTGCAGGTTTGATGCAATTGCCGTGGTGGATTGATTCGCGGTGCTATACTCATTTGTAAAGATCGTTGTGGCGCGCTAAGATTAACTGATAACCACAGGTGGAAGAAGCGGATATGTACTTTACCTGGGTGATGAACACTTTGCTCGATTTATGGGAATGGAAAGCGTAGCCTTCTAGAATTTAGTTCTGGAAAAATGGTTACTTGATGTTTAATGTTTTGTATCTGTACCTAAATTCGTAGAACTTAGTTTTGGTCCTGTGTGAAAATGTGTGGATATAAACACGGTTTATGAATCCGATAAGGTTTATTCTTATCGAGGTGTGGTGTTATTTGTGGATTTGGTTTATTATTAACTTGGTTTGTTTATGTTGAACTAAATAACATTCCTGATGATTCTGATTCTATTTATATCGTTTACTTCTACTGTTGTTTAAATCCTCATTATGGCATGTCGTTTTGGGATATGTATCAGATATAAAAGAATGCTTGAAATGTGATAAGATGGAATTGATACTGTTGCTATTTGATGAAATCCTGATAAATGTACTACTTTGTTTGTTAATAAATTACTAGGAAACATATTTAAAAGTTATAACATGGAAATTGTCATACTTGAATGATACATAGTGATTTATGCGATTTTCATTGCAAACCATCTTTAGGTAAGCTGAAAGTAGTGATAACTTTATAGATGATGCCTGTAGGGTTTCGGCTAAGTTTACTTGCTACATGAAAAAGATGAGCCTTGTAAATTTAGGAATTTATTAAACTGAAGTTGAAATTGCAACAAAAGACTTAGTTAAAACCTTACTCACAGATAGAAGTATGAATATTATGATCATGTGTTTTTTTCCAATTGTAGGGTTTATTCATGATAAAATACAGTCCTTACAACCACAGGCAAAATGTTGTGGCTGAAAGGAAAATAGAGCTCTTAAGGAACTGGTTAATTCCTTATTATCTTACTCAGGTTTGAGTGAGGGTTCTGGGAGAAGGACATGTTAACGGCTGCTTTCTTGTTAACTAGGGTTCCTAATAAAGGAACAAAGAAGACCCGTATGAACTTTGGTTTAAGAAATGAACCAACTTGTCTATTTGCGAGTTTGGCGTTGTTTAGGGCCATAGTAAGGTTACGGACCCGAAAAGGGAAAACTTTGGGTGAGAAAGTGAAAAGGAGTAGTGATTGCATCTTTGTTGGAATATGCTTGAGCGTTCTAAGGCATATAGGTTTTTGTTATTGAAACCTAATGAGCTCTGTTTCTATAAACTCCAATTATATAATCAAGAGATGCTTAATATTTGATTGAGAAACTTTTCTCTTCAATACCTAGACAAAGCCCGGGAACATTATACCAATGTGAGCAAGAATCCAAACTGGAATGACTTACTGAATTGTGTACCATATGAGATCTCGAGCCCTCGCAAATAGTAAATGAGCTATATCGAATGGCTAGTAAATCATTATGGTTTTGATGTTCTGCTATATTTAGTTGGGGGATCGTATGAGATCAAGTTGGATCACATACTTATATTGCTATAGTATTGGGATGATCCTAGAACCCTTATTATGAAGCTATGTCAATCTCGTGTGTGCTTTTTGGGAAAGAAGCAATTGATGATGAGATTGGTTCTATTATGGAAAATAATACATGGGTTTTATCTGATTTACCCCCTGGTTGCAAATCTTTAGGTTGCAAATGGATCTTCAAAAGAAAGATGAAAGTTGATGGAACAATTGACAAGTTCAAGGCTCGATTGGTAATCCAAGGCTTTAGACAAAAGGAGAGGATGCTTACTTCAGATCCTATGCACCAGTTGCTCGTATCACTATTTAGGATTGTTGTTAGCTTAGCTGCTTTACATATCTGTTGATTCTTCATATTGGATGTCAAAACAGCATTTTTAAATGGTGATTGGATTGATGGAAGTTATATATGAGCAACCGAGAAGGATTTGTTATGCGGGTAATGAGCATAAGGTGTATAAGCTAGTTAAGTCTTTGTATGGGCTTAAACAAGCACCTAAGCAGTGGCATCAAAAGTTTGATGAGGTTGTGTTGTCAAGTGGTTTTTATTTAAACCAATTTGACAAGTATGTATATAGCAAATTTGATAACTCTGGTAAAGGTGTTATAATTTGTTTATATGTTGATGACATGTTGATTTTCGGAACTAACCAAAATCAAGTGAAATAAAAACTAAGAAGTTTTTTGTCATCAAGATTTTCCATGAAAGATATGGGAGAAGCGGACGTTATTTTTGGTATAAAGATTAAACGTGAAAATAAAGGGATTGTCATTACACAATCTCACTACATTGAGAAAATACTCACAGAAAATTCAATCGTGATGAAGATTGTTCTCGAGTGTCGAGTACTCTTGTGATCCGGTTAGAACAACTTATGCCAAATACAGGTAAAACTGTGGATCAGCTGAATATTCTAGAGATTTGGATGCTTGATATATGCTACGACAAGTACTAGACCAGATATTGCTTATGCTGTTGGTAGATTGAGTAGATTTACTAGTAATCCTAGTAGACAACATTGGAAAGCAGTAACAAGGGTGTTTAAGTACTTGAGAGGTACTAAGGATTATGGTTTATCATATGTTGGATATCCTTCGGTGTTAGAAGGTTATACAGCTGGATAAATCATGTTGAAGATTTATCTTCTACGAGTGGATGGGTGTTCCTGCTTGGGGGGATGGGGCATTTCAGGGGCTTCAAGAAGCAAAACTGCCTCCTGGTTCTACTTTGGAATCTGAGTTTGTAAGCCATTTTGCTTGTGTTAGGTAAAGAGCAGAAATGGCTAAGAAACTTGATACATGAGATTCCAATATGGCCGAAACCAATAGCACCAATATCTATCCGATGTGATAGTGCTCCCACAATGGCTAAGGCTTATAGTCAGATATATAATGGGAAGTCTAGACACTTAGGTGTTAGGCATAGTATGATTAGGGAGTTAATCATGAACGGTGTGATTTCTATTGAGTTTGTTCGGTCGCAAAAGAATTTAGCAGACCACTTGACGAAGGGTCTTGCTAGGGACTTAGTGAATAAGTCAGTGATAGGGATGGGATTAAAGTCCATATAAATCTACTACCTATGAGATACCCAATTCCCTTCTAATACAACGTTAGAAGCTGAATTCAATGTGGAAAGCTCATAGCTAGAGATTGGAACACAAGTTTCATCTTCCCGAGGTATGTGTTCAGACCTGCAAGTGATGGTTAGGTTGAAGTTTATCTTCTTAATAGTTCTTTTGAAAAATTGCATTGCAGGTGCAAGATCTAAAGGGACTACCTATGTGAACATGAAGTTTAGATGTCTTTTTTTTAGCCGCTTCAAGAAGTAGGAACTTGGAATTACCTAATATGTTCATTAATGGTTTAGGACAATGGCTTGTAAAAGAAATGTCAGTAAATAAACTTTAGAGTGTTGTAGAAACGGAATGTGTATAGTCATCTTAGGTTATTCAAAGGGATTGACGGGTTCAATCGTTCGACACCCGATTTTCAAATATTTGGAAATGTGTTAAACAATTATGGTCTTTATTATACTAAGATGAAAATACATGAAGGGACATTTTCATTTATGCATTTGTTTGTTTCGTTATGTTTGTTATGACATAATTTCATATATAATTATATATGTTTAGTAAATCAAGGATTACACTAAAATGGGGGGGGATTTGTTGGTGATTTTAGTGTCATTGACGGCCATTTAGGTAAATGATGTTTTAATAGGATAATGAGATTTCATTTTCAGCTCGGATACGAGTTAGGGAAGTGTGGAGTACACACTCGTTGAGCTAAAATGTTTTCAACCATGACAAAATGCAGAACTAGTGAGCAGTACTAAGTATTAGTACTGCTAGTGTAATTACTAAGAGAGCAGTACTGCTGGTTATAAGTTAGTACTGCTAGTTGTAAGTTAGTACTGCTGGTTATAAGTTAGTACTGCTGGTTATAAGTTAGTACTGTTGGGTGTTAGTTTGTGCTGCTAGTGTAAATTAATACTGCTAGTCGTGTAACTGTTTGAAAACAGTTGTGAAAGTTGGTTTTAACCAACTTTAACTGCTTAACTGTCATTTAGAATTTGTTTTATAAATAGATTCATTATTCATAAATAGATCGAAAAAAAACATACAATTCTTATTGTTCTTAATTTTTGATTCTTGTGCCTAGATCATTAATTGATATACCCTTTATATTATTCCCGATAGAGTTTTTGTGCAACCCAGCATTGATAAGGGTCGGAAAATACTTTATCGGAAAGTGATTGTTACATGATTAGCGAGTTATCCAGGATCTTCACGCATCACTTCACACCCCCAATCAATAACTATCTTAGTTAGTTTTGATGTTTCTTACCTTGATTTCAAGCGCGGGGTTACGTAAACCGAAAACACGATGACCATAAAAAACCATAATCAATGATGATGGATGGTGGAGATGGTGACAGATCAGAGGAATTTAGAGGTTAGAGTTGTGGCCCGCATCAAAGTTGGTTCTTTTTTGTTGGGTAGCGTGAGAGAAGTGTGTGCACGGGGGGGGGGCCACGAAACAACACCAGACCACCCAAACAAAAAACAAACAAAACGAAAAAAGACACCAACCCCACCCAAACACCAAACACACGAAACAAAACGAGAACCCGAATGGAACAAACAAAAAAAAAAAACAACAGAGAAAAACAACACATACAACAAAAAAAGAAAAGCAAATAAAAAACCACAACAACAACATTAGCAAACACGACCCTATCACCCGCCACACCACACCCAACCCAACACCCCTTACCAACAAAAAACTTCAGCACCCCCCCAAAAGAACAATACCACAGGCACCTCCGCCCTACCCGCCCCACTACCCCCACACAACACGCCCACACCACACAACCTCCCCCCCACAACCATTGCAAAAACAAGACGACACAAGACAAAAAACCACAAAAAAAGAAAAACACCCACAACCCCCACAAAAAACACACCACACAACCACACAAAAACGGCCGCCGACCCAACCAAACTCTACCAAACCACCCAACCAAAACAACATTCCACAGGCCCACACACCAAAAAAACAAAAAAAAAATAGCAACAAGACACCCCAAACACAACCCCGACGACCCCACACCACCCACCCACACCACAATCGGCACACACACCAACACAAACCCCACCCAAAGGTAACAAAACGGAAAAATCCGTCACATACAAAAACACCGACACACCCACACCAAACCTCACCACACACACCGGACCAGCAACCCACACTAACAAACCAAAGAAGGAAAACCCAGAACCCCACCGACCCACTCCACGGACAACAACAAAATTACCAACCCCCGTCAACACCGCCTCACCAAGAACACACCACCCTCCATTAAACAAGACCTTGGCCCCAACCGCCCCACCCCCCCACACACACCCAACGGCAACAAACAACAGACCAAAACAACACTACAAAACGACAACCCACCCCAAAACCCCCCACCCCCACCGCACCCACACCCCCCCCCACCACCACCCCCCACCCAAAACAACAAAAAACTGCACAACACACACAAAAAAACCACACACACCAACACAACCAAATATACAAAGTAAAACCCAAACAAAAGACCACCCAACCACCCACCCCCCCACCGCCGTCAACCCCCACACAACAACCTATCAATCAGCACACACGCCAACCACCCATCAACCCCCCCCCCCCACCCCCACCCCACACCCTCCACCACCCCCCCCCGGGCCCCTCCCAACGAGAAAGTCCCACCCCCCCCCCCACACACGCGCCCCTACACAACACACAATTCCACCCACCCACCCCACCCAACCAACCAAACCCAACACCACCTCCAACCCCCCCACTGCCACACAGCGGCCACCCACCACGTCCTCCCACGCCGGCCCCACCACCCCCCTGTCACCCCCCCCCACACCCCCCATCACCTCCCCACACCCCACCCCCCCACTCCCCCCCCCCCAACCCCACCCATCCCAACCCCCCCCCCCACCCCCCCAGACCCTCCCCCTACCCCCAACCCCCCCCCCCCCCCCACCCCACACCCCCCCACCCCCCTACCCCCCCCCCACACCCACCCCCTCCACCCCCCTGTCCCCCCCCCCCCCCACCCTCCCCAACAAACCCCACCCCACCCCTCCACCCCCTACGCCAAACTCCCACACAACACCAACCCACTACCCCGTCCCCACCCACCACCCACCGACAACACACTTCCCCCCCCTGCCACCCCCCCTCATCCCCCCACCCCCCCCCCCCCCAATAGCCCCCCCTCAACCCTCCTCCCCCCTCCCCCAGCACCCCTACCCACCAACCAATACCCCACACTCCCCACCCCAAACCCCATCCCCAAACCCCCCCCACCCCACCCCACACCACCAACAACCACCCCACCCCCACACAGTCACCCCATCCCCCCCCAGCCCACACACCCCACCACCCTCCACCCCCCCCCCCCCCCCCCCCCAAATCCCCCCCTCCACAACCACCCCACACTTACCCACCCAACACACCACACTCCTCACCACCCCCACCCACCCCCCGCTCCCCCCCCATCCTTCCCCAACAACACCCCATACCCCCCCCACCACCCCCCCCCCCCCCATTTGACGTCCACCCCCCCACCCAAACCCAACCCTCCCCCAACCTCCCCTACCCCCAACCACAACCACAAACACCAGGCACCCCACACCACCCTTCGCCCCCCCACCCCCCCCACCCCCCCCCACCTCTCGCACCCACCCCCCCCGCCCCCCCCCCCCACACCCACCCAACCCCCCTTAAACCCCCCCCCCCACCACCCACCCCACACCCCCCGCTCCCCCCGCCCCCCGGTCCCACCCAAACAAGCACCCAAACCCCAACCCAACCCCTCCACATCAACCCCCCACGGTCACCCACAACCCCTTCGCCAGGCCCCCGTCCGTCACCACCCACACCCACCTCCCCCCCACCCCCCCCCCGCACCCCCAACCCCCATCCACCTCAATCCCCCCCCCTACACCTCCACCCACCCACCCCCCCACCACCCTCCCCACCCCCCCAACCCCCCCCCCCCCCACCCCCCCCCCCCCTCCTCCTCTCCCACATTCATCACCCCACACCCTCCCCCGCCCCCACCCACCCCCCCCCCCCCCCCCCTTCCCCCCCCCCCCCCCCCAACCCCAACCCCCCCCCACACCCCCCATCCCTCACCCCCCCCCCCCTAAACCACCCTTCCCCCCCCCCCCCCCCCCCAAGCCCATCCCACCCCCCTACACCCCGCCTCCCCCACCCCCCCACCCCCTCCCCCCGGTACCACCCACGGGCACCCCCCCCCCCTCCCCCCCCCACTCCCCTCCCCACCCCCCCCCCCCCCCCCCCCACCCCCCCCCACTCCCCCCCCCCCCTCCACCCCCCCCCCCACCCTCCCACCCACCCTCCCCCCCCTCCCCCCCCCCCCCCCTTCCCCCTCCCCCAACAATCCCCCCCCCCCCACCCTCCCCCCCCCCCCCCCCCCCCCTCCCCCCCCCCCCCCCTCCAAACCCCCCCCCCCCACCCCCCACCCCCCCCATCCCCCCCCCCCCCCACCCCCCCCCCCCCCCCCCCCACTCCCCCTCCCCCCCCCCCCCTCCACCCACCCCTCCCCCCCCCACCTCCCCCCTCCCCCATCCCCCCCACCCCCATTACCCACCCTCCCCCCCCCCCCCCCCTCCCCCCCCCTTCCTCCCCCCCCCCCCCCCCCCCACCCCCCCCCCCCCTCCCCCCCCCCCCCCCCCACCCAATCCCCCCCCCATTCCACCCCCCCCCCCAAGGTCCCCCCCCTCCCTCCCTTCCCCCCCCCCCCCCCCCCCCCCCCCCTCCCCCCCCCCCCCCCCCCCCCCTCCAACTTCCCCCCCCACAACCCCCCCCTCCCCCCCCCCCTTCCCCCCAACCCCCACCCCCCTCCTTCCCTCCCCCCCCCCTCCCCCACTCCTCCCCCCCCCCCCCCCCCCCCCCCCACCCCCCCCCCCCCCCCCCCCCCCCCCCCCCCCTTCCCCCAACCCCCCCCCCCCCCCCCCCCCCCTAACTCCCCCCCCCTCCACCACCCTACCCCCCCCCTCCTCCCCACATCTCTTACTTGATTTCAATGGCGGTTACGAAACACCGCAAACCACGATGACAAAAACACCATAAACAATGATGATGATGGTGGCGATGGTGACAGATCCGAGTTAGCAGTTGTGCACTGCACAAAGTAGTTCTTATAAGAATTGTATCTATATCGCATATGGCATGATCCAATGATGATAATACTATGTTTTCTAAAATCAAGGCAACACTAATTTAGCATCTTACATCAATAAAAACTCAAGCATACTGCAAAACTCATCTTCAGTTGGTGCACCACTGTATTCTGCATAGTTTCCAAGCTCACAAGCAAAAAGATCTCCAACCCATAAATATTTACTAGTTAAAAAAAGATGGAAACTATGAAACATGGTAAAAAATGATGATGGTGGCGATGGTGATCATAAAAGAGATAATTTTAGATCATGATGAGAGAGAGGGATAGAAAATGGGATGGGTTAAGATATAAAAGAAATTGAAAACTGTATTAGCATATGATGAGAGATAATACAGTATTAGGTTACGTGCATACCCTATTTGGTTTTGATGTGTCTTGCAGAGGTCTGTAAATACTGACATTTCTTGCTTACCCCTGTAACTCGCGCAAACTAACACCCGTGTAACAAAACTTACACAAGTTACAAGTGTTTGGCTGAGAATAATTGAGGAGAAAACAACAATAAGATAATGGGGCCCAAAATCTAAATTTTTAGAAACTCGTGTAAAAATACACCCAAGTTTGAAAAGATGTCAGAAACCCTAGAATCTACTCGCTGAAAAATCAGAAACTCTTGTAAATTGGGCCGCGAGTTTGTCTTTGAAAACCGTAAATGATACTCCCTCCGTCCCAAAATTATTGTCCCCCGATAAAAAACACACAGTTTAAGAAAAGTGCATTTATTACTGCTTTCTCTTTCTTACTTTTTGACAGAAAGACAGTTTTACCCTTAGCTAATTAATTTAAATATTCTTTAAAGTTTGTAATAATAATTTCAAATAAGGGTAATATAGTAAACTTGACCAAACTTCCCTATCTATTTTTAGTAGTGGACAATTAAATTGGGACATCCCAAAAAGGAAACATGGACAATAAAAATGGGACGGAGGGAGTATGACTATACAATGACTACACAGTTTATTTTTTTGACTGGAACGATTTGTGCATGCAATATCTTTCTATAAGAATTGTGAATGAGCTAGCATAGTTTTTCATTTGAAATCCAATAAGTTAGCAGAAGAGGTGATTGATAGTAAAATTTTTGATGGTGTTGTGAATGTGTTGTGTATGTGTTGAAGTGGTGTTTGTGACAGCGGTGTTGTGATTTTTGTGTTGTCGATTTGGTGACTGTTGTGATGGTGTTTGTGTTGTTGGAGTGGTTGTGTATTGGTGTAGTTGCGGTGGTGGTCCGGTTGTTCCTGACAGTAGTTGTTGGTGACTGTCGTTTTTAATTGCTTTTTGGTGAAGATGGATAATATAGAGGTACATTTATTTTTTTTATGATCCATTATTAATATTGTTTATTTGTTATTTATTTGTGTAGTAATATATATTTTTATTTTCTTATTACTTTAGGACCCTGGTTGGTTGATGGATCTAGATAAATCTCGAGAGAAATGGTCTTTTAATACATTTTATGAATTGTTGGCAAGTCGAGTGTTTAGATGATCATACGGAGAATGATCCTATAACTTACCATTTAGGTGATGATATTGATATACAATTTGGGAGAGAGGAATTTTGCCTTATAACCGGGTTAAAGTTTGGGGTAGAATATAGTTCGGACTATGAAGAGGGTCATATTCCGTTTAAGGGACGAGTGTTTAATTGGGATACGGATGGTTACAAAATTACGGCTCGAATGTTGGAAAAAAAGATTACGAGCCTAGAGTTTGCTAAGGTTAGGCACCACGATGCGGTTAGCCTTTGTTTGTTAGCCCTTTTGGAGTGTGTGTTATTAGGTCAAGATCTACGACATAATGTCTCGGACTAGTGTTTAAGGTTAGTGAATGATAGAGTTGGGTGAGACTTGTATCCTTGGGGTTCGTATGTTTGGCCGTCATTGTAACACCCCCAAATTAGGTCACAGTGGAATATGGGTTTGAGGGTGGTACATCATAGATCAATAGCACAAGATATATATAAGAACGACCATTAAAAGTCGTTTAAAACCGATACATTGGATTTAGCAAATTGTTTGTTACAAAAGCCCGAAGCTTCACTTGTCTACTTGTTCAAAATACAAAGATTTTAGCTCATGACAAATATACAAAAGTAATGCAACCAAATCTTTAATGCATGACATCTAAAACATAATCACTAATGCATCCCCTTGCACCTCGTGCCTTATTGACCTCCTGAAAAATATTTCTTTAAAACTTCAACAGTAATGTTGGTGAATTCATAGGTTTGTTAAATGTATAATGTAGGACCGCAAGATTCCCCCCATGACAATGCAACAGATGCAAACATCATAAAATGTAATTACGTTTTCCTAAGCTCATGACACTAAATCTTGACATGTATGAATTGGAATATAAATTGCCAACATTGCCCATGATGATGTTCTAACCCGCAACATCCTATGTCCAACATGGTACACGTTCGTTTGTCCAGTGATAGCTAATCACCCGAACGGGGATGTCAATCCTAATAGATCTATTTATAACATTCGCGCTCACAACAAGTAATTGACAATTCATGATAATGGGCTCAGACGGTTATCGCTATTTAGGCAAACACGTAATCGTAATGTAAAATGTCCACTTGCGTCCAATTGTAAAACATGCATATGTTTCTCACCCCAAAACTTGTAAATCATTGTAATTGTAAAAACGTGGGGCTATGAACTCACCTTGCGTGAGTTGAATAAACAAAGTATATCATAATGAAAAATGCGTCACGAATACGCCCGAATGCAACCTAATTAATTATAGGCCGTATGAGTGCTAAGTACTTTGAATAACTAATACCATATATAGTTCTATATAGCTACATCACCGTCTAATTGTATTTGTTAAATCATATTTATAAAGTAAAAACGTTCATAAATACTACCTTAGTAAAAACGACGTAACTTTCTCGTTTCAAGTCCATTTCTTACGTTTCTTATGCCCACGCTTTCATATTAAGACGAGGTATAATAATATTACATTTTCATATTTTCAACCTACTGGTGAACAATACTTTTACTATTCATACAATTTTATAAATTTAGTTATCGTAAAACTCGTATCTTATTCATTTTAAGTCCGATTTTAGTAATTCTTTCGAGCACGTCTTCGAAAATTAAAGTTTTATCTAACTAATGTATTTTTCCAAAATGTATCTGAGATGAATAGTGATTTTTACTGTTCATAGTTTATAAAATTATTTTTATAAACTTTAATTATCGTAAACGTGAAAAATTCATAACTCCTTCGTTATTGATCAAAAAATTATGATTCTTAATGTTTTGGAATCCTAAAAATATGTACTATCTGAGAAAAATATCCAACCTTTTATATCAGAGGTGGTTTGTAATGAGTTTTTATAAAATTTCTTTTATAAAAGCGTTTATTATCGTATAACTTTCAAATGGCGAATCTCCTTCGTTATAAATCTGTTTTTCAAGTTTCTTACCTTTTTCGAATCCTCATGAGATGTAGTATTTTATAAAAATATAATATAAATACTTTTATTTTCGAATTAAAACAGAAACTTTTAAGTCTTTTGTTAAAAACATGTTTAAACTTGTTTTTGTAACTTTTTAGTTTAGTAACTTGTTACAAGTCCTTTACAACACCATATATCACATGTCTTATATACTTAGGGTACTTAGTCCATGATTTGTCCAAATATTACCCAAGAATCACAAGATCCATATGTCTACATACCTATTTGTTCATGAACTTTTATAAATATACTTTTTAGGTAACTTGTTTATATACACTTTTTATACACAAACCACACTTGTACAATACTTATATTTCCATTATAACATGATATTAACATCCATATAACATATGTAAAAGTATACCAAGTCATAAACAAGTGTAAAAATCCATTTTACAAGTAAATAAGTTCCTTAGATGGTGATTAACTATACAAACTTTATATATGCATAAAATCGCAAATGTAAAGAGTTTAAGGTTTTTAGATAACCTTAATATGATTTAGGATGATGAACACCAATGTCTAAACCCTTGTTTAGCAAACAAACCCTAGCTTTCAAGTCTTAGAAACCCTAATCTAAAGAAAACCCTATTATGGAACCTTCTTGCTTTAACACTTGTAAACCTCAAACCAAACCTTCTAAACACCTTAGGATATCTTAGATATGATGTAGGAATGCTTGTATGTGTTGTAAATGAAATTTGTATGAATTATTTATGGTGGTGGTGTTTGGCCGTGGCATATAAAAGAGAAAAGGGAGAGGATATGTTGTTTTTACCTTAAGGAATGAAGTGTGTGTGTATTCTCTTCCTAGTGAATGTCTTATATACTTCAAAGACTAGTCAAGACTTCTCATGGAAAGTCTAAGACACAAAGAGGTTTTTAAGGAAAGTCTTGGTCAATTCTACTAGTCATAGACATAAAACATAATGAGGTATATTTATACAAGTCCTAGTTGGTATTGTGTGAGATCTTGGTTCCCTAGGGTGCACCTTGGCACCAAATTTTGGGAGAGGGAGGGAGTACAAATTGATTTTTGATATCTTGTAAAATATCTAGCATTATTTTGAAGTTACAAGTTGTAGGTTAATATGTAGTAAGACATAACTTGTAATTTGTAAGTCTTGGTTTATTTCCTTCATGAAGAATTCGGCTAAGGTGATAAATATGGGTGCATTTTATAAAACTTTGGGTATTGGGTATAAAAATGGATATTTGTTGAAGCGTAGAAAAGTTTTGGTGGTTCCGGGTATGCCTAAATGTATTTTATCGCGAAACATAAACACTTTACGTAACCAATAAAAATAAAATATGCAAAAATAATAATTATCCTCCAAATAATTATCTAACACTTTCTTGATGTAAACTTTTAATTGTTTGATGCCCGTTTACGATGAATGATCATTTTTAGTTTACGCGATTTAACTTAACACTTTAAAATTAAAAGCAAACGCGTACAAGACTAAAAATAAATAGTGAAATAAATAATGTCGTACAATGACCTAAAACACGGGGTGTTATAGTCTTCCCCCGTTAAATGAGCCTTGTCCTCAAGGCTTACGATGTGACACTTGACGACGGTGCAGTCTTTGTGAAGAGATGCAGATACTTCTTTCGGAATTGGTCTTCACGTTCCCATGTAAACTCAGGACCTCTCTTGGAGTTCCATCGAACCTTGACAATTGGAACACGGATTTGCCTCAATCGTTTGACTTCTCGATCTATGATCTCTACTGGTTCCTCGACAAATTGAAGCTTGTCATAAATGTGGAGTCCATCCAACGAAACGGCTAATGGTTCGTCGGCATAGCACTTCTTTAAGTTAGATACATGAAACGTATTATGAACCCTACTCAGCTCTTGAGGAAGCTCAAGCTTGTAAGCAACGGCTCCAACTTTCTCCAACACCTTAAAAGGTCTAACATATCTACGGTTTAACTTCCTCCGTTTGCCAAAATGTACTACTCCTTTCCAAGGTGAAACTTTAAGCATAACTTTATCCCCCGCTTGAAATTCCATTGGCTTACGCTTCAAATCGGCGTAACTTTTTTGTCAATCACGAGCGGCTTGCATCCTTTGCTTGATCTGGATGACCTTCTCGGTTGTTTCTTGTATTATTTCTGGACCAGTGAGTTAAACTTCTCCAACCGCGGCCCAACAAACAGGTGAACGTCACTTTCAACCGTATAGTGCTTTAAACGGTGCAACCTTGATGCTAGCGTGATAGCTGTTGTTATACTAAAACTAAACCAATGGCAAATGTTTAATCCAACCATTTCAAAAGTTGATCACACACGCACGTAGCATATCCTTGAGAGTTTGGATAGTCCTCTCGCTTTGCCCGTCAGTCTGCGGGCGGTATGCAGTGCTCATATCCAAAGGCCTTCTGAAGTGACCTCTAGAAATTTGACAAGAACCTAGGGTCGCGATCACAGATGATCGAGACTGGTATTCCATGCCTCGTGACTACCTCCTTTAGGTACATTCTCGCCAGTTTCTCCATAAGATCAGTTTCCCTCATTGGTACAAAGATTGCAGACTTAGTAAGTCGGTCAACAATCACCCAAATGGTGTCCTAACCTTGCGACGACTTAGGAAGCTTTGTGACAAAATCCATAGTGATATTGTCCCACTTCCATTGAGGTATATCGGGTTGTACCAACAATCCTGATGGCCTTTGATGTTCTGCCTTGACCTTGGCACACGTCAAACATTTGCTAACATAGGTGGCGATGTCAGCTTTCATATTGGGCCACCAATATAGCTTCTTCATGTCCTGATACATCTTGTCATAACCCGGATGGATAAAGTATTTTGACTTGTGGGACTCGTGCATGATCACATTCCTCAAATCACCATAACATGGTAACCAACTCCTATCATTTAAGCACAGAGTTCCATCCGCATGGGATTCTAACTTTTCCATTCTAGGTTTCTTCGGATCCTTTGAATTTTCAATCAACATACCTCCAACATCTTCGTTTTTGAGGTTCTTTGGTTTTCGTGCTTCAGTCTGAGCATTCAAGATTTGTTTAGGAAGATTCAAGCCAATAGTCATGACTAAGGCTTGAACTCTTAATGGTTGATCTCGTTCTTTCCTGCTCAAAGCGTCAGCAACGACATTTGCTTTCCCCGGGTGATAACGAATCTTGCAATCGTAATCACTAAGCAACTCCAACCAACGACGTTGTATCATGTTCAATTCCTTCTGATCCAGTATGTGTTGTAAACTTTTGTGATCAGTGAACATGGTATACTTTGTTCCATACAGATAGTGCCTCCAAATCTTTAGAGCGAACACTACTGCTCCAAGTTCCAAATCATGAGTCGTATAGTTCTTCTCATGAATTTTCAATTGGCGTGATGCATAAGCAATCACATTCTCTCTTTGCATCAACACATCGCCCAAACCTTTGATCGAAGCATCTCAATATACGATAAAATCTTCGTCCCCTTAAGGTAAAGCCAGAATTGGTGCACTACACAACTTCTGCTTAATCAGTTGAAACGTTGTTTCTTGTTTGTCACCCCAATCAAACTTGACCTTTTTCTGAGTTAGCTTGGTCATTGGTTTGGAAATCTTCGAAAATCCTTTAATGAATCTTCGATAATACCCAGCAAGACCAATAAATTGACGAATCTCCATTGGTGACTTAGGAGATGCCCAATCTTTAATGGATTCGATCTTGGCGGGGTCCACGTGAATGCCTTGACTATCAATCACGTGATCGAGAAATTATACCTTGGGAATCCAGAATTCATATTTAGAAAACTTAGCATACAATTCCTCCTTCTTAAGCAATTCTAAGATTAACTTAAGGTACTCTTCGTGTTCCTTCTTGTTCTTTGAGTAGATGAGGATATCGTCAATAAAGTCAATCACAAATTTATCCAAATATGGCTTGCACACACAGTTTATAAGATCTATAAATACCGCCGGTGCGTTCCTCAAGCCAAATGGCATAACTTGGAACTCGTAATGACCATACCGAGTTCTGAATGCCATCTTCGGAATATCTTCCTCTCATACTCGAAGTTAATGATAACCAGATCACAGGTCTATCTTGGAATAAACACTGGATCCTTGTAGTTGATCAAATAAATCATCGATCCTTAGGAGCGGATAACGATTCTTCACCGTCTGCCGTCTTCGGAATATCTTCCTCTCATACTCGAAGTTAATGGTAACCAGATCACAGGTCTATCTTGGAATAAACACTGGATCCTTGTAGTTGATCAAATAAATCATCGATCCTTGTAGTTAATTCCCAATAGTCAATGCACATTCGAAATGATCCATCCTTCTTCTTGAGAAACAAGACCGGTGCTCCTCACAGTGAGGAACTTGGTCTTATGAAGCCCTTGTCAGCGAGTTCTTTCAGTTGCTCCGACAACTCTTTCATTTCGGACGGCGCTAATCGATAGGGCGCCCGTGCTACAAGTGCAACACCAGGTACTAAATTGGTTCGAAACTCCACTTGTCGGGGCAGTGGAATGCCCGACAAGTATTCGGGAAATACCTCGGGAAAATCCCAGACGATTGGTACGTCTTTAAGTCGCTTCCCCTTCGAATTGTCTTCAGTGTCCTTCGTAGTAACATGTGCCAAAAAGATAGGAAATCCTTTTAGTAAATACTTTTTGGTTTTAGTTCATGAGATGATGTTCAACCGGGTCTCGCTTCCCCGGTTGCTTCCGTCACCACAAATAGTCAACGTCTCGTTTCCGAATGGAACACGAACGATCTTCTCATCACAAACAATGACAGCATGGTACTTTGCCAACCAATCCATGCTGATTATAACGTCGAAACTACCAAGTTCTACGGACATTAAGTTTATGTTGAATGGGTAATTTAGGAAGTTTAAAGTACAACCCCGGATGATAGTGTTTAACCTAATTATTCTCCCATCAGCTAGTTCAACATCATAAAAATGATCTAATGCAGTTGGTGTGATATCAATTTGGGAGCTAAATGCGGTAGACACGAAACTCCTATTGGCACCAGTATCAAATAAGATAGAAGCATAGCGGTTGTTTAGAAGAAACGTACCCATGATGACGTTGGAGTCTAGGTTTGTTCCCGCATTGCCTACCGCATATACTTTAGCTGGAGCATTTCCACTTCCAATTGAGTTGCCTCTGTTGTTGTTCTTCAGCTTTGGACACTCCCTCTTGAAATGTCCCTGAACTCTACACTCATAGCAAGTAGGTTTTTGACCTGCCCCAATGCCTCTTTGGTTGTTCGCAGTGTTGGCATTTGCAGGACTTTTACAATCACGGGCCAGATGGCCAACTCGGTTGCACTTGTGGCATTTTGGAGCACATGGACCGTCATGGTGGTAATGGCATTTGGGACACAGCGGTTTAGATCCTCCGTATGGTTTCCTCTCACCAGATCCTGCAGTGTACGCTCGTGCCACATTTTTCCTTTTAGGAGGCTGTTGTTGGTTTTGATTGTTTCTGGAAGTGTCATCAAACTTCCTCTTGTTCTCAGCTTGCCTTTCAGCAAGGGTGTTGATCTTCTTATCTATCAATTTAGTTTCCATTTCGATAGCATCCTGCATGGTTTTCTGCTTCGATGCCATAACACTACCGTGAATCATGTCGGGCAAACCACCAACATATTTCTCAATCTTATCAGACTCTTCAAACATCCTGACACACATCAATTCCAGTTCCTAGAAACGTTGATGGTAACCTATCACATCGATACCCTTTACTTTCAAATTCCACAACTCGACCTCGAGCTTCTTAATCTCGCCCCTTGGGCAGTACTTGTCAGTCATCTTCTTTTTTAGGTCTGTCCAAGTCATTGCATATGCAACGTCATGACCAACAGTCCTAACGTGTGAGTTTCACCACGTTAGAGCAATTCCAAGAAGAGTACAAGTGGCAAACTTGATTTGGTTTTCCATAGTGCCGTTGCTTATTCGGAACACAGTTTCCATCCTTTCAAACCATTGAGTCAACTCGACGACTCCCTCAGTGCCTTTGAAAAATAGGGGTTGGCATTTCATGAAGTCTTGGTAAGTGCACTCTCGAGCAACGCGTTCAGTCCTTCTGACACCCGTTCCTGAATTATGGCTGTCTTCGCCATTCGTGCTTCTGTTAGCATCACGTGCTGCTAAAGCGACAGTAACACCTTAGTCAATCATTGCCTGAAGCTGGGTGGTATGTGCTTAATTACACATACCTTTTCCATTAAAAACGGACTTAAATGACCAAAAACGTATCAAAAATACACTGTATTTGTATGTTTTGCATTCGTATTGTGCAGGAAACGGATATCTCACAAAAGGACGAAAAACAAAGCCAAAAATGACAAAACCAAGCACGGAATGGAAAAGTGTGAAAAACAAAGTCAAATCGAAGCCAAAGTCAGTCAAAGTCAAAAAAGTCAACAAAAAAGTCAACCCCGACAAAGTCAAAGTCAAAAGAAAGCCAAAGCAAAGAAAAATATAACTTGAGGGACTGAAATTGCCAAATTCCAAAGTTATATTACAAAGGAAACAAAGACAAGGGCTGAATTTGCAATTTAGTTAAAATACAAGTAGAGGGGGCATTCATGCCAACCCCTCATACTTGTATTACAAAGGGACTAAGTTTGAAATTAGAGAAACTACCGGCTATCACCTCTGGTACGGGCTGTGCTGGACCTCTAGTGGGTCCTTGCTGTCTCTATAGTGCTGTCACATGTGTCTGTAGTGTACTTATCAGTCTTAGTGCCTCCACAAACAGAGCATGTCGTCTGCGGTCTGCTATCCGCAAAGCCCCAATCTCTACCTACTGAGCTAACATTGTAGTACGCAATGCCATAACCTCAGAACGTGTAATGTCACTAACATCCATAGACCGTCTTCAGGCCTCACGAGAAAGTTTGGCCTCTCTCTCTATAAGTAAAGCAGTGTAGGCATGGGCGCATCTATCTCTACGCAGCATGTTGAGCTGAGCGCTCATCAATGATCTATCATCTTGTGCCTCATCTAGTCTCTTATAAATCTCATCAGTGTCCTGTCTGACAGTAGTGACAAAATCGGTCATCCTCCGACCTAACTCTGTCTTATCAGTCACTGGTACCCCTAGCATGCCCTTAATCATCTCATCCTAAGTGTCTGTAATCCCATAACCAACCTCTCTCTCTAGATCTCGTCTAATCTCCCTATCCATGGTAGTAACAAAACCATAGTCTGCCCTAAAACCTCTAGTCGGTCTAGCAGTAGGAGTAGATGAGCTCTCTCTGACCTCGTACCTAGGACCAAGAGAAATACATAACCTCTTTTGAGGTGGTAAACAAACCTCGAGCCTGTCCGCTCTATGGTCAGTAGAGGGTAGCAGCAAAGGTGGTGATGATGTAGGTGCTGGTATAGGTAGGAGTGGTGGTGTCCTTGATGGAGGTGTACCTAATGGTGGTACATCTAATCTGGTGTGGGAGAGTATGATGGGTGGTGGTAATGGCAGTGAATGGGAAGTAGAGGGTGCCTTTGCTCTCAACCAGATCATAGCAGCTCGATATCCCAATAGATGAGTAGGACTAGCAGGTAGTGGTGATAGTATCTAGGGTAGTGGTGATGACCATAGAGAGAGTGGTGATGGTGGTGGAGTAGGTATAGCAAGAAGTCTGGCAACCTCTGTATCTGAAGGAAGTGATATGGGTGTTTGAGCTCGAACAAACATCCTAGGTGTAACACGGTGTACAGGTGGTGGTGGCGCAGAGTCAGCCAGAACTAGGTGCTCTTCCTCCTCTTCCTCATCCTCCTCGTCCTCCTCAACATCATCATCATCATCCTCGTCATCATCTCCTCCGTCAGCAGGATAATCAGTAGGGTCCTCCTCAGGATCCTCCTCGAGATCCTCTTTAGGTTCCTCCTCATCCTCCTTCGGATCGGAGTCTGCAATGTCTCCTGGTGAGTCGGCAGTAGGTAAGATAGCAGCAGGCAGTGGCTGCTCCTCTGCTAGAAACACCTCATCCTCCGGTGGCATAAACTCCGGGTATACAGGCTCCGGAACATATGGTACATAAACAAGTGAAGGTGGGTGCTCGGTTCCGAGCACATAATCAGGAGATGGTGGTGCCTGAAAAGCGGTCACCACGTATGCATATGGGTCCTTTGGCATCACGGGCAGTCCATCGACTCCCGGTGATCCAATGTCTGACAAATCCTTAAATGGACTGGATACCTCCGTGTATGTGACCGTGGAATCCTCCATATCCGACATGACCAAAATCTGAAAATCAAAAGTATCTTATATAAGTATATTAATATAAGACTCTTATCGTAATATATGTACTTAAATAATAATTAAAAATTTATAATAATAAAGTTAGTAAAATAAATAATAAAAAAATAAAAATGATTATAAAATATAAAATATAATATATTAAATATAATAAATATAAAAATAAATAATATAAATATAAATATATATATATAATTAATATATTATATTAAATTATAAATAATGTATATAAAATATATAATAAATAATATAATATTATTAAAAAAAAAAAAAAAATTAAAAAAAAAAAACAAAAATAATATTATAAAAATAATCTAATATATTATTTATATATAATAATAAAAATAAAATAATAAAATAAAATTAATAAGATATAATTATATTATTATAATTATTAAATTAAATATTATAATAAATATAAATACAATAAATAATTATAAAATAATATAGAATATATTAATATATAAATATAAATAAATATAATATAATATAATAAATATAATTATAATAAATTAAATAAAAAAAATAAAAAAATATTATATAAATATTTAAATAAATATTATATAATAAAATAAATATAATAATATAAAAAAAAAAAATAATATAAATAATTAAATAAAAATAATAAATATATATAATGAAATATTATATATAATTGTAAAATTAAAAATTAATATATATAAATATAATAATAAATAAAATAATAATAAAAATTATATAAATTAATAAAATAAATATTAAGAAAAAAAATACAAAATTAATAATAAAAAAAAAAAATATATATTAATAAAATAAATAAAGAAATAATAAAATAATAATAATAAAAAATCTATAAAATATATATAATAGAATAAAAAAATAAAATAATATAATAATATAATAAGTAATATATAAAAATAATAGATAATATAGTAATATAAATAAAATAATATAATATATATAATAAAAAAATAATATAATAAATAAAAAATATATATATAATAATTATAAAAAAAAAATTAAAATAATTATAATATATAATAAATAAAAAAATAAAAAAAAAAAAATTAAAATATGAAATAAAATATTAATATATTAATAAATAATTAAAATAAATATTATAATATATATAATAAAAATTAATAATAAATAAATAAAAAAATAAATAATATAATTATTAATAAATAATAAAAATAATAATTAAATAATAATTAAAATATAATATAAAAATATATTAAAAGTAAAAATATAAAAATATATATAAAATAAATAAAATAAAATATTATGTTATATCAAAATATTAAAAAATTAATTATAAATATATAAATATAAATTGAATTAAACTAAAAATAAATATAATATATAATAATAAAATATAATTAAATAATAAAATAAATTAATAATTAATTAAAAAATAATAATATATAATAATATTAAAAATATTAAAAAAATTATATATAAATATAAAAATAAATGAAAAATAATTTATATATTTAAATTAATAAAATATATACAATAATATAATAAATAATAAGATAATATATAATTAATTAAATTAATATAAATTATAAAAAAATAAAATATAATAATAAATAAAATAATAAATTAATAAATTTAAAAAATAATAATAAATAAAAATAATAAAAAAAGAAATATTAATAAATATATATTATTAATATAACATATATTAATAAAAAACGAATATAAAATAATTATATATAAAATAAAAAAAAAAAAATAAATAAATTAATATAGAATAAATAATATAAAAAAAAATTAATATAATAAAATAAAAATAAAATAAAAATAAATAAAAAATATAGATATAAATTAAGGAATAAAAAAAATAATAATTAATTTAATAATATAATAAAAACAATAAATCCATATAATAAATTAAGAAGTATTTATAAATATGAAATAATACACGTATGCATACAGATCCTCTAGCATCATGGGTAGTCCGTCGACTCCCGAAGATCCTATGTCTAATAAACCCTCAAATGGACTGGATACCACCGTGTAGGTGACTGTGGAATCCTCCAAATCCGACATGACAATATTTTAAAATCAAAAGTAGCTTATATAATTATTAATATAAGACTCTTATTGTAATATATGTACTATATTATAAACACGTATATCAATCATGAATGCATCTAGTCTAACCAACTAATGCAACACTAATGTATGTATGCCTTGTGAAAATCCCTTTGTATGAATGTAATGTTTGAAAACGGTTATAGTCCAGCAAAAACATTTAACCTGGTTCTCTATAACCTTGGCTCTGATACCTATCTGTAACACCCCTAAATTGGGTCGCAGTGGAATATGGGTCTGAGGGTAGTACTTCATAGATCAATAGCATAAATATATATAAGAACGTCGACCATTAAAAGTCGTTTAAAAAAGAAAAAACTGATAACAATAGAATTTAAACAAATTGTTGTTACATAAGTCCGAAAGTTCACTTGTTTATTGTTGAAAATACAAAGATTTTAGACCATAACAAATATATCCCCATAATGTAATGCAACCAAATCTTTAATGCATACGACTTCTAAAATAACGACCACCAATGTATCCTTGGTCTTGTACCTTATTGAACTCCTGAGAAAACATTGCTTAAAACGTCAACAATAATGTTGGTGAATTTATAGGTTTGTAAAATGTATAACGTAGGACCGCAAGATTTCCCCATGATAATGCAACAGATGCAAACATCATGAAATGTGATTACGTTTTTCTAAGCTCATGACACTGAAGCTCAAAATGTATGAATTGCAATATAAATTGCCAACATTGCCTGTGATGATGTTCTAACCCACAACATCCTAAATCCGACATGGTATATGTTCGTTGTCCGGCACACTGGCATAGTGAGCATGACTCACCTGAACGGGGATGTCAATCCCAAATAGATCTATTTATAACATCCACGCTCACAACAAGTAATTGGCAGTTCATGATAATGGGCTCAGAGGGTTATTGCTACTTAGACAAACACGTAATCGTAATGTAAAATGTCCACTTGCGTCCAATTGTAAAACATGCATATGTTTCTCACCCCCAAACTTGTAAATCATTATAAATGTAAAACGTGGGGCTATGAACTCACGTCGAGTGGATGAGTTAACAATGTAAATCAAATGCGTGAAAATGCGTCACAAATAACGCCCCCCCCCTCCCGAAAAATAAACCGTAATTGATTATAGGCCGTATGAGTACTAAGTACTTTAAATAACTAATACCATATATAATTCTATATAGCTACATCACCATCTAATTGTATTTGTGAAATCATATTTATAAAGTAAAAACGTTTATAAATATCTCTTTAGTAAAAATGACGTAACTTTATCGTTTTAAGTCCGTTTCTTATGTTCACGCTTTCGTATTAAGATGAGTTATCAAAATATTACATTTTCATATTTTAAGTCCTCTGGTGAACAGTACTTTTTACTGTTCATACACTTTTATAAATTTATTTTTATAAATTTAGTTATCGTAAACTCGTAAATGTCGTATCTTATTCGTTTTAACTCCGATTTTAGTGATTCTTTCGAGCACGTTTTCGAAATTTAAAGTTTTATATAACTAATGTATTTTTCCAAAATGTATCTGAGATGAATAGTGATTTTTACTGTTCATAGTTTATAAAATTATTTTTATAAACTTTAATTATCGTAAACGTGAAAAAATCATAACTCCTTCGTTATTGTTCAAAAAATTATGTTTCTTAATGTTTTGAAATCCTAAAAATATGTACTATCTGAGAAAAATATCCAACCTTTTATATCAGAGGTGGTTTGTAATGAGTTTTTATAAAATTTCTTTTATAAAAGCGTTGATTATCGTATAACTTACAAATGGCGTATCTCCTTCGTTATAAATCGGGTTTTTAAGTTTCTTACCTTTTTGGAATCCTCATGAGAAGTAGTATTTTATAAAAATATAAAATAAATACTTTTATTTTCGAATTAAAACAGAAACTTTTAACTCTTTTGTTAAAAACATGTTTAAACTTGTTTTTGTAACTTTTTAGTTTAGTAACTTGTTACAAGTTCTTTAAAACACCATATATCACATGTATTATATACTTAGGGTCCTTAGTCCATGATTTGTCCAAATATTGCCCAAGAATCACAAGATCCATATGTCTACATACCTATTTGTTCATGAACTTTTATAAATACACTTTTTAGGTAACTTGTTTATATACACTTTTTATACACAAACCACACTTGTACCATACTTATATTTCTATTATAACATGATATTAACATCCATATAACATATGTAAAAGTATACCAAATCATAAACAAGTGTAAAAATCCATTTTACAAGTAAATAAGTTCCTTAGATGGTGATTATACAAACATTATATATACATAAAATCACAAATGTAAAGAGTTTAACGTTTTTAGATAACCTTAATATGATGTAGGATGATGAACAACAATGTCTAAACCCTTGTTTAGCAAACAAACCCATATGGAACCTTCTTGCTTTAACACTTGTAAACCCCAAACCAAACCTTCTAAACACCTTAAGATATCTTAGATATGATGTAAGAATGCTTGTATGTGTTGTAAATGAAATTTGTATGAATTATTTATGGTGGTGGTGTTTGGCCATGGCATATAAGAGAGAAAAGGGAGAGGATATGTTGTTTTCACATTAAGGAATGAAGTGTGTGTGTATTCTCTTACTAGTGAATGTCTTATACACTTCAAAGACTAGTCAAGACTTCTCATGGAAAGTCTAAGACACAAAGAGGGTTTTAAGGAAAGTCTTGGTTTATTTCCTTCATGAAGAATTTGGCTAAGGTGATAAATATGGGTGCATTTTTATAAAACTTTGGGTATTGAGTATAAAAATGGATATTTGTTGAAGCGTAGAAAAGTTTTGGTGGTTACGGGTATGTCGAAACGTATTTTATCGCGAAACATAAACACTTTACGTAACCAATAAAAAAAAATGTGCAAAGATAATAATTATCCTTCAAATAATTATCTAACACTTGCTTGACGTAACCCTTTAATTGTTTGATGCCCGTTTACGTTGAATGGTCATTTTTAGTTTACGCGATTTAACTTAACACTTTAAAATTAAAAGCAAACGCGTACAAAAAATAATTAATGTCGTACAATGACCTAAAACACGGGGTGTTATCGTTATTGTACTATTCGTTAAGGAATGCAAATATAAAACGGTGGCCAGCTCTTTATGCCACTCCGATGAAACAAGTTTATAAAACTCCTAAATATACGTTGTCGGGTTTTACATGGGCGTTTAAGGTATGTGATGTTTTAAGGTTTGTAATATTTATTTACATGTAAGTACGTTAACAAATTTAACCCAAGTAATATTTTGTAGACATGGATATTGGAGTCGTACCGAGTACGCGCGCTTGAATTTTTTACACGTTTAGATCTCTATCCAAGAGCAGTTGCTTGGCGATCCGATGGAAAATTTTATCGATCATATTTCAAAAGTTTATTTCTTGTGAGTTCTTATCAGTTATGAATTTATTTATTGGATTAACGCATTTAATTTCTTATTTAATATGTTTTTTATTTTAAAGGGAGCTCTACCTATTTGAAGACTTACCCCAGATGCAATTGAGGCTAGATCGGACTAGTGGGTTTCTAGCAGGGGATTCTTTGATGGTCTTATTCGTGAACCACCATGAATACCGTCGCTCGTAAACCCGCATACGCAGGATGATCCACCAGTAGATGTTTATCGATGTCTGGAGGAACACGATAGGGAGATGTAGTAAATGAAGAGACAGCAAGCTGAAATGGACGACAAAATGAAAAAGTTAATGGAGGTAAATTGTTAACGTCAACTTTATGAGGTTTTATATAAAGATGAAATAATAGTTGACAATGATATATTTAAAAACTTGAATGCAGCAAATGCATGTTGGCACGATGCATCTAACAAATAAAGGACCCATCTTTGTTGGTAAACACTATGGTATTAGTGACTTGAGTGGTTTCCAAAACATGTAGGTATTTTTTACGTGTTTTTAACATTTTAAACCAATAATTTGTTGTTGAAAACATATTAATAATTATAATTTTATATTTAGGGGTCTCCACAGGGGCCGGCACGCACATCCCTTTTTGAAGGTGCTCAAGCAACTCCTATGTCTTCCCGGTATCTGCCATCCCATTCGGTCACTCCGAACATCATGACCCCTATGCCACAAGAAGGATTTGCCCCGTGGTCTTCTCCATATCAGGCCACAGTTGATGTTGGTGGTGTCCTCCTGGTAATTCATAAATTATTCTCAATTATGCTTGTATATGAAATATCATGATAAACTAACAAAAGATAATTATTTTTTATTTTTTAGACTGCAATAAATCAGGAAAGGAGAATAGTTTGTCCGAGCATGTATTGTTGGAGTCCGTTTACGAACTTGCTGGATACTACTGTAGCACCAAAGAAACGGCCTTATAAGAGTAAGAATAAGGCTAGGAATGGTAAGGCTCCTGCATTTGATCTTGGAAATGCGGATTTAGATGACAATGTAGGAGTTAATGAGGTTTTGATCATGGCTACTCGTGCTACTGTCAATTACATTTGCTATAAGAACATGGACCCTAATAAGGTAATCATAAGAGTATTATTAAATTTAATAATGTTTGTTAACAAATGCATATTGATATTGTATTTAATGTTTGGTTGTTCAGGTAAGGCGAGAGATTTATGAAGAGTGCATGAATTTCCTTTTCAATCTGATGTGTCGTCGTGTAGGTTGTTATTTATTATCAACTTTTACTATTTATTTTATGCCGATTATACCTAAAAACAACACTCTAACGGGTAGTGTACCCGATCGGATGTAGTTGGTAAGTAGGGTGTCGATCATTAAGAGTGGAAGTTAACTCTTAATTATACTGGTATTTTATTTACCTAGGTTTAGTACTAATCTAACCTAATTATTCTAATTAAATATAATTAAACCTAAACAAATGCAAAGAGGGGGGTTTCAGCCTGAGAGACTGGCACGAGTTTAGTTCTAATTATCCTAAAGAGATGATAAATAACGCACACAAGTGATAACAAAAGATAGGGAAGCGGTCAAAAGTGGGAAAACATATTAGCCAGTTTAATCCAATAAAATGTCTTGATTGTCTATTCGTGCAATGATTGTATTAATTCGTTGGTGGTATATCATTCCAAAGTAAGGTGGATGTTGTCCCTAGACTCGAGGTTTGTCGTTAGTTAATCCTGTTACAATTAACCTAAACCCGCATAAAGCTCACACCATTGATTATAATCTATCTAGGAAACTATATTTATATGTTTCTATCTCGGACTCTTGGCCTACGCCCAAACAACACCGAAGTTGCAGCGCATTAAATATGTAGGACTAGATCCAGTCGAATGATAGGAAAAACACATAATTAAGTACATTTTGTCAAGGGGAAAAAGTTAGGGTTTTGAGTTTCAGAGGTTTTTTGGTGCCGGAAGATTATTGGGAGATTTGTGTATCAAAAAGGTATTCCCAAACCATAAGCAATCGGACCATTACTTTAAGTGATTCTTCCTCATATGATGTTGTTCAGTATCTTAAGTTTAAGGTTTTAATCTAAATGCTGATGAAATAGGCTTTAAGAAAACTGTCTATGGTAACAAGCAAATCATTCAACTAGAAAAATAGCAGAAAAAAGTTACCCCTAGAGCCAAAGTATCAGCCAATACCTCAATTGCAGGTTTTATTTATTTTTTTGCTTATAGGGATTTTATGGGATTGCTTATTTCAGTTGCTCTTTATATACACCCCTTTGTGTGTTTTATTTTATAAAGTCATATGTGACTACCCCATTTTGTCGATTTTTTTCTATTGAATCTCATGATCTTTTATTAAGAAAAGTTTTATCTTGATTTGCAAGGGATCAAAGTATGTCTTATTTTGTGTTCGATACAGGCCTTTATATGGAATAGAGTGCGTAATAAAGTTTGTAATTACTGAAAACAAACAATACTACTTAGCTACAATTCTTAATTTATGGTTTGCTCAGATGATAACCCTTTCGATAAAAGATTCTGAAATTTTGTCATATGTCCTGATTGAGTTACGTCCTTATCTTTATATGGATGATATTATATGGTGTTTGGATTTGTTTTTATTGTTTAAAGATTTTCATTTTCTTGGTTCATATTCATTTACATGATCCGGGATATTACAGAAAAAAGTCATGAGGCTGTTGGATGAATATGGATACACTTCGACAGGTAGATGTTTATTGTGCCATTACAACATGACCACTCCGCGAGCATAATGTGTAGTTGCCCTTACCGTTGCGGGACATGAGTTATAACTGTGTAAGCGCTTTTATCTTTTCTTACTTTATTATAATAAATTATTTGTTGTAGCTTCCTTCTTACATGTATGCCGATTTTCCAACTATCTAATTTGTTATAAAAACCATATATAAAAAGAAAGCTAACGAGATATAGGGCATGTCCTTACTTCTCTTATTGGTTCCTTGATGAGGTATGCTTGATTTTTTTCTAGATTTAAATCAAAACTCAACCCTGTTCATCTCGATTTTAATATTTGGTACATTAGGGGCTAGGGTCATTGTCAAGGAGTATGAGGCAAAATTACAAGAAACTTAAAATGCATGTTGTTAGGAATATCGTCATTATTTACTATATATATATCTAATAAGAGTAATACTTATTATTATTTTTTATTAGCTCTTCAACAAAAATTGCCATTTTTAGTTAAAATAGTCGAAAGATGTTTTAAGGCGAATGCCACGCATTTAAGTTGAGTATGCTTGTTGTTTGGATTTAATGAATTTTGTTTGCTTACATGTTTCCGTGGATAGCGAATAATTGTGACGTCTAGAAGTATTTAACTAAGGAGCTTAACGTCTTTCAGATTGTTTTGGCATACACTTTTAAAATAATGGATTTGTTATGAATTATGAATATCTATTAGCATATTGTGAATGTATATCCATGATTAAGGAGCTTAACGTTTTTTGGATTGTTTTGGTATACACTTTTAAAGTAATGGATTTGTTGTGAATTATGAATGTCTATTAGCATATTATGAATGTATATCCGTAAATAAGTAAGAAACCTCAATGTTGTGATGCAATGTTATCCCCAACTCAGCGTTAGTTGTAGCCAGATTAAAGGGATTTTTAGGAACAAAAGAAACAGTAGAGAACTGATATATACTCTTGACGACTTTTGACCGTTTTTCTTTCTTTGAGTTTAATAGTTGCCACGTTTTAAGTCCTATGTTTTCATACTGGGTTTTATAAAAGCAGAGCTATTTGTTCTTAAATGATATTTGTGCCAATTGCAGAGTCGACGACCATTCTACATGTTGGAGGTGTGTACTTAAGATCATTTACCTAAGATTTAATATATGTTACAGGTGCGGATTTGCAATTCAAATTAGACGAGGCTGAAGCTTTTATCAAACAAGGTGATGGATAATTTTAGTTTGATTTGGAAACTCAACCGAAAGATGAGGTGTGTACTTAAGATGATTTCCCTAAGATTTAACATATGTTACAGGTGCGGATTTGCAATTTAGATTAGACGAGGCTGAAGCTTTTATCAAAGAAGGTTGAAGCTTTTATTTGAGTTGCAAGTCAAAGATATAGACATTTCTTTGTTGTTTGGCTGGTAAGAAATTCATCATCCGAAGAAGGAAGGGACATGGAAGGTAAGTCTCCTACTATCTACCACATTTAATTTGTTTCTAATGCCTTTTTTTTAAGTTTTACCAAACACATCAGAGAGTAAAAAAGTAATTTTTGACTACTTCCTGGAGCTCAACGAAAGTATAGAATCAGATAGGCCTCTGGAAGTGGAAGACATTGTCTAGATTGTTTGTAAAATGATTCTGTTAAATGAGGTCAAATCCGAGCTTCATTTATAGACAGCTTATCTAGAAATTTATTCTATAACTTCTTATTTGTCAGTTCAGATTTTTTTTTGTTTGGATAGTGTGGACTACTAGGAAATGTTATATGTGCAACCTTAAGTAATGGTGTGCGTTAGGCATTCTCTTTTCGAATATTATATGTACTTTATTGTTTGTCAAGTATGCTTATTTATTATAGTAATGAATGTCGTTACAGGCTATTGTGGTGTCCCGTAACATGTCTGTAGATCCCAAACTTAATAGATCTTTCTAGCCTGTTTAAGGGTGGTAGCAAATCTGGATAGATCTAAACTAACTACAAGAGAAACAATGACTATGAACAATATAAGCTATGCGGAAACTAACTTATATTGCTAAGAAGAACAATGAATAAAACATAATTTTGATTACTATTAATCTGCTAGGTTACAGATTACTAACTATTAATATTTGTGAAACTTGTGTATGAAACTTATTTTTTTATATCTAGCTAATGACGTAGGGTTCCTTTTATACACCAAGGAAAACCCTAGTGGGCTTACAAAACGTGTGAAGAGATAATTGTTAGGATTTATGTTTTCCTAACTTAGTACCGACAATACAAATAGTTAGTACTGATAGTTATAGTTAGTACCGACAGTACAAAATGTAAGTACTGATCAAATAGTTAGTACTGTTAGAAGAAAATAGTTAGTACCATTTATGAGATATGTGTGAGATATTTTAGGAAAAGATATGTACGCGATTTGTAAGCCTGTTAGGGTTTATCCTTAGTCTATAAAAGGATTCCTATTGGCATAGTTAGATATACGTCCTCAAGATATCTCACAGAAAAATCATATCTAATTAGTTAGTAATCTGTATTCATTCAAAGCAGATTAATAGAAGTTATTATTCAGTTCTATATTGTTTTTCTTAGTACTTGTGTTAAGATTCCGCATTAACACATAGTATTCATAATCAGTGTTTCTATTAGTCAATTGTATTTATTACATTTGGCTATCATCCTTATAGGTGCAAAAGATTATTCAGTAAGTGACTAATGTGTATCAGAGCTGTGAGGAAACTCTGAATAAGAAGACAATCAAATCTTAGTTTTAACCTCTTCTGCATCTTACAATCTAAACTGTTGATCCATAGATGAAATTTCACACCACCACCACTACCCATCATAATCACAAAACACCAACCCAACAAACTCCTCCTACAGTATCAACCATCAAGACTGCTTATTTCTCAAAAAAAGGAGTTATGATATTTGGGCTATGAAAATGGGGAGCCACTATTTGGACTATTCAGATTATCCAATTGGGGGTATACAAAATGGATTGGTCCTGTTTCAATCACAACAGATAAATCAGGACAAAATTAAGGTTTTGCTCCTAGAATGCAGAAAGAGGATAGTAGCAGGAAGAAAGAGAGAGAAAAGCAAGGACCACCTTGCTTATGGCCCTACCAGAAGATCATCTTGCTAAGTTCCATAAGATGACTGATGCAAAAGAGATGTGGGATGCCATCAAATCTAGATTTGGTGGAAATGACGAATCCAAGAAGATGCAAAAGTATATCTTGAAGCAACAGTTTGAAGGATTCTCTGTATCCAACACAGAAGGGCTTCACAAAGGCTATGACAGGTTCCAAAGTCTCCTAAGTCAGTTAGAGATTCATGGAGCAGGTGTATCTACTGAGGATGCAAATCAAAAATTTCTAAGATCTCTACCTTCTGCCTGGTCACAAGTCTCCTTGATAATGAGGACCAAACCAGGAGTAGACAGTCTAAGCTTTGATGATTTGTACAATAATCTAAGAGTCTTTGAGAGTGATATAAAAGGCTCTACTGCATCATCATCCTCTAGCTCGCAAAATGTAGCTTTTGTCTCTGAGAACACCAGCAGTACTAATGAAGTTAGTACCGCTTATTGTGTTCCTAATCTTTCTGGTCAAAACTCAAAGTATGAACAACCTTCATCATACTCATTACTTGCTAATCAATCAAGTTGCCCTCAACTGGATCATGAGGACTTGGAACAGATTGATGAATATGATCTTGAAGAAATGGACTTAAAGTGGCAAGTGGCCATGATCTCAATGAGAATGAAAAAGTTTTACAAGAAGACTGGTAAAATAGAAGCCTACTATTGATGCAATAGAACCTAGTTAGGCTTTGATACAACCAAAGTGGAATGCTACCCAATTGCCACAATACAGGGCATTTTTGCTTAGAGAGTATAGATCAAGGGTAACTCAAGATAACAGGAGGAGGATGTATGGGAATTCTTGGAAACAAGGCATGGGAGAGTAGAAACTGTACAGAAGGAGGATTCTAAAGCATTGGTGACAATTGATGGAGAAGGTGTGGATTGGACAAATCATTCAGAAGATGAAGATTATGCTTTGATGGCTTGCAACAGCTCAGACTCAGACACAGAGGTAATTTCTTATACAAATAAGTGTAAAGAGTCTTATGCTAATCTTAAAAAACTATATGATGCTCAGAGAGAACAACTTAGTGATGCAAGCATAGAAATAAAGGCATATTCTCAAGGTCTTAAGAAAGTTGAAGCACAGTTAGTTGCTCATCAACAAGGACAACTTTGGTATGAACAAAAGATAAAGTTTATGAAAATAGATTTAGATGATAAAACAGATGTTCTCACATACCATAAGAAATTATTAGCAGAAGCTTAAAAAGAAAAGAAGATTTAAAGGTTTAAAGTAGAAAAATGGCATAATTCTTCTAAGAATCTTAGTAAACTGCTAAATACCCAAATGAGTGCTAATGATAAGTTTGGGCTTGGGTATGGGGATCACAGATATGATGGTATTTTGAGTTATGAAAATGAAGTGTTGCAGAGTGTTTTTATGAATAAAGAGAGTGAGATAGAAAACCAACCTTTGTATGATAGGTTTGTTACAGCAGAGGGAATGCATGCTGTACCCCCACCCATGATAGGAAATTACATGCCTTCAGGACCTGATGTAGAAGTAGATGATTCTAAGTTTACATATGGTCCAAAACAGACTCAACCTAGTGAATCTGAATCACAATCAAGTGAATTTGATACCTGTGAATCTAACATTAGTGCAGAACCCTCTGAATTAGTGTCTGAACCAGTTGTCAATGAGTCTAATGTAGAATGTCAACCTAAGGTTTGGTCTGATGCTCCTATCATTGAGGAGTATGAGTCAGATAGTGAAGATGAGTGTGTAGTTATACCAACAAAACAAAAAGTAACACCTAGTTTTGGCTAAACTGAAGTTAAAAACTCTAGAGAAATGTTTAAGAGTCATTTCACACATAGTCAAAAAATCCTAAAGTTAACAAGAAATGATTTGAGGGGCATGGTTTACTGTAAGAGAGGTTTGTATGTGGTAGTCTTAATCATTTAATTAGAGATTGTTTGATTTCAATGAGAGGGGATGGCAAGAAAATGCTAAGTTAAAAAATGGTTGGAATACTATGCAAGAGTGAATTAAACAAAACCAATTTGTCTCCCTTCAGGCAGTACTAACTTAGATGGTAGAATTCCAGTTTAATACTGCTAGAACTAGCGGCACTAAAAATTTTAGTACTGCTAGGCAAAGTTTTAACAGACAGACAGTACTAACTAGTACTACCATGAAAGTTAATACTGTTAAGCCCATTGTGAATAGAGTTAGACCAGCAAATGTTTTTTACAAAACTTATTCACCATCCTTAAGGCTTTTCAAAATGACAACAGTACTTAGAACAAATTTTTTAAAACAAAAGTTTAATACTGCTAAGGTAAATGCAGTTAGTAATGTTGGGGGAAAAAGGGAAACTGCTGTTAAGCCCTCAGCAGGTTGTAATTGGAGACCACAAAGATACCATAGTGGATCCAAATACAATGGTGGATCCAGTCTTAGAAATTGTTACACTTTTAAAGATCCACTAGGCAGACCTCATGAAAAAAAAAAAAAAAAAAAAAAAAAAAAAAAAAAAAAAAAAAAAAAAAAAAAAAAAAAAAACAAAAAAAAACCCAAACAGGCTTGGGTCCCTAAGAGAATCTAATCTCTTTCTTTTAATGTGCAGGATTGTCCACATAAAGCTCTAAAGAATTAAGGAATTGTTGATAGTGGATGTTCCAGGCACATGACTGGGAACAAGGCATGCCTTGCTGAATTTCAAGACTTTAATGGTGGCCCTGTTGCTTTTGGAGGTAGTTGAAGGCGCTTATATTAACTGGTAAAAGGTAAAAATAAAATGGGTAAGTTTTAGAATTTTGAAGGATTGTATGCTTTGTAAAAGAACTTCAGCATTTCAATCTCTTTTTAGTGTCACAGATATGTAACAAAAAGAACAAGGTTCTGTTTACTAACTCTGAATGTCTTGTGTTGTCTTCTGAGTTTAAGTTACCTGATGAAAATCAAGTATTATTATTTATCCCAGAAAAACTATATGTACAGTTTTCAATTTAGGACATTGTTCCTCTCAGGAGGATTTTAGCTTGTTTTATTGCAAAAGCTATAACTGATGAATCTAAACTAATGGAATAGGAGGTTGAGGTCTGTTAATTTCAAGAACCTTAAACAAACTTGTGAAGGGAAACCTTGTAAGAGGTTTACCTTCAAAGATTTTTCAAAATGACCACACTTGTGTTGCTTGTCAGAAAGGAAAGCAACACAAGGCCTCTTGTAAGGCCAAAGCAGTAAGCTCTATTAGCCAAACCCTACAACTTCTTCATATGGATTTGTTTGGACCTACATCTGTAAGGAGCTTAAACCATAAGACCTATTGCCTTGTAATCACTGATGATTTTAGCAGGTTTAGTTGGGTATTTTTCTTAAGAACTAAGGATGAAACTAGTGCAATCCTTAAGGACTTTATAAGACAGATAGAGAACCAATTGAATCAAAAAGTTAAAACTATTAGAAGTGATAATGGTACAGAATTTAAGAACAAGGATGTTATTGAATTCTGTGGGTCAAAAGGGATCAAGAGGGAATATAGTAATGCCAGAACTCCACAACAAAATGGAGTTGCTGAGAGAAAGAACAGGACCCTTATTGAGGCTGCAAGGACCATGCTTGCAGATTCATTTTTACCTAACACTTTTTGGGCTGAAGCAGTTAGTACTGCTTGTTATGTTCTAAACAGGGTATTAGTGACCAAGCCTCATAATAAGACACCTTATGAACTTTTAACTGGTAAGATACCAATTATAAGTTATATAAGACCTTTTGGGTGCCATGTGACCATCTTGAATACCATTGACCACCTGGGCAAGTTTGCTGGAAAATCAGATGAGGGATTTTTAGTTGGGTATTCTCTACAAAGCAAGGCTTTTAGAGTATACAACTTAGAAACCAAAAGGGTTGAAGAAAACCTGCACATCAACTTCTTAGAGAACAAACCAAATGTTGCAGGGAAAGGACCAACTTGGCTTTTTGATCTTGATTATTTAACTGATTCTATGAATTATCATCCTATAAGATCAGAGAATCAAGCTAATCAACATGTAGGTCAACAAGAAGCTAACCAAAATGCAGGTATAGAAGATATTATTGAAGCAGGGGATTCTGAACAAGAGGATGAATCTACTCAAGACTGCTTTGTACTGCCAATATGGCCTTCTTATTCTTCAACAATCACTCCTGATTTAAAGACAGATGAAAAGAGAGATGGTCCAAGAGAGGAAGAACAAGTATTTATGGATGAACTTAAAAGGATTAAGAGGCAAGAAAAGGAGGCTAATGAGGAAGCTGAAGCTCTCAGGAAGAAGTTTGAGCACTTAGTGATAAAAGAAGGAGCTGCTAGACCTAGCAGTACTAACATTTTTAGTACTGTTAGCACACCAGCTAAAGCTAGCAGTACTAACCTAGTTAATACTGTTAGCTTACCAGTTAGTACTGCCAGTCTTCATGAGGGACTATCTCTTTCTGATCCAACAAATCCTGAAGAAGATGACTCAGAAATACCTCCACTTGAGGATATCTATCAAAATTCTACTGATGGTATTTTCACTACTTCATCTTATGATGATGAGGGTGCAGTGGCTGACTTCACAAACTTGGAAACTATTGTGAATGTTAGTCCTATTCCCACATCAAGGATTCACTCCACTCATCCTAAAGCACTTATTCTAGGAGATCCAACCTCAGCAGTTCAAACAAGAAGCAAATTGCATAAAAGTTCTGGAGCTCATGCTTTTGTTAGCTATGTTCAAAAGCAAAGGAGAAATAATCATAAGGACTTCCAGCACTGTTTATTTGCTTGTTTCCTATCTCAACAAGAACCCAAGAAGATTTCAGAAGCTCTTGAAGATGAAAGTTGGGTTGATGCTATGCAAGAAGAATTGCTGCAGTTTAAGATACAGAAAGTTTGGGTCTTAGTAGATTTGCCTTATGGGAAGAAGGCTATCGGTACAAAGTGGGTTTACCGACATAAGAATGATGAAAGAGGAGTTGTCATCAGAAATAAAGCAAGGTTAGTTGCTCAGGGACATAGGCAACATGAAGGGATAGACTATGATGAGGTTTTTGCTCCTGTGGCCAGGATTGAAGCCATTAGGATCTTTTTGGCCTTTGCCTCATACATGGGTTTTATAGTCTATCAAATGGATGTGAAAAGTGCCTTCCTTTATGGGAAATTGATGAAAAGGTGTATGTATCTCAACCACCAGGTTTTCTAGATCTTAAATATCCTCAGAAAGTATACAAAGTTGTAAAAGCTCTCTATGGGCTACATCAAGCTCCCAGAGCTTGGTATGCTACTTTATCTTCTTTCTTATTGAAGAATAGATACAGAAGAGGTACTATTGACAAAACTCTCTTCATAAAGAAGGATAAACATGATATCATACTAGTTCAAGTCTATGTGGATGATATCATCTTTGGGTCTACAAAGAAGTCTTGGTGTGATGAGTTTGAAGCATTAATAAAGAGCAAATTTTAGATGAGTTTAATGAGAGAGCTCACTTTCTTTCTTGGATTACAAGTCAAACAGAAGGAAGATGATATCTTTATTAGTCAGGATAAGTATGTTGCAGAAATCCTGAAGAAGTTTGACTTTGCAAATGTTAAGACTGCTAGTACACCAATTGAGACTCAGAAGCCTTTAGTCAAAGATGAGGATGCTAGTGATGTGGATGTCCATTTCTATAGGTCCATGATTTGATCTTTAATGTACTTGACTGCTTCTAGGCCTGATATTATGTTTGCAGTCTGTGCTTGTTCTAGGTTTCAGGTCACTCCAAAGTCTTCTCATCTAAGTGCTGTCAAGAGAATTTTTAGGTACCTAAAGAGCAAACCCAAACTAGGTCTTTGGTATCCTAGAGTGTCTTCATTTGACCTGGAATCCTACTCAGATAGTGACTATGCTAGAGCAAATCTTGACAGGAAATCCACAACAAGAGGTTGTTAATTTCTTGGCAGAGACTCATTTCTTGGCAATGCAAAAAGCAGACCATTGTGACTACTTCTACTATAGAAGCATAATATGTTACTGCTGCAAGCTGCTATGGGCAGGTTTTATGGATTCAAAATCAAATGTTAAACTATGGGTTTAACTTCATGAACACAAAAATCTACATTGATAATGAAAGCACCATTTGCATTGTAAAGAATCCGGTATACCATTCCAAAACAAAGCACATTGCTATTAGGCACCACTTCATAAGAGATGCTTATGAGAAGAAACTTATCTAGGTGCTTAAAATCCACATTGATGACAATGTAGCTGATCTACTAACCAAGGCATTTGATGTTAGCAGATTTCAGTTCTTGGTTGTTACTATTGGGATGGTAAATCCATAAGCTGCATTAATTGTTAATGTTAGCCTTAAAATATGTCGGCTAATACAGAATTACATTAGTATAAATAGGTAAGACTCACAGGGACCTATCTTCAGTGGAGACACCTGCACCATGAATCTCAAGTTGACTCAGAAGACTCTGAAACCTGTCATAACCTTTGTGCAGTCCTTCTGAGTTAGATACAGAAAAGCCTTCAAATTGTTGCTTAAAAATTTATTTCTGCATCTTCATTTGTTCATCAAGCCAACCGAACACATACAAATCTGGATTTGATAGCATCCCACATCTCTTTAGCATCAGTCATCTTGTGAAATTTTGCTAAATGGTCTTCTGGTAAAGCCATAAGCAAGGTGGTCCTTGCTTTTCTTTCTCTTTCTCTGGCTAAAATTTCTTCAGCAGTTTTAGGAGGCAGAACCTTTATTACTCCATTTGTATCTGTTGAGACACTTACAGGACCATTTCCTTTTTGTATGACTTCCCATATAGGATAGTCTATATGGCTCAAGTAATGTTCCATTTTCATGGCCCAAATGTCATACTTACCTTTCTTCAGAATAGGGAGTTTAATGGTTGATACAGTGTGAGGGGCTTGTTGTATTGGTGTTTGTGGTGGTGGTGGTGGTGGTGGATTTTCATCATCTGATCCTGCTATTGAATAGATCTGAAAGTCAAGGTTTATAACTGATTGTGTTTGTGGTTCTTCTTACTCAGAAGTTTCCCTCACAAGCTCTGATGAAAGATGAGGTGTGCACTTAAGATGATTTCCCTAAGATTTAACATATGTTACAGGTGCGGATTTGCAATTCGGATTAGACGAGGCTGAAGCTTTTATTTGAGTTGCAAGTCAAAGCTATAGACGTTTCTTTGATGTTTGGCTGGTAAGAAATTCATCATCCGAAGAAGGAAGGGACATGGAAGGTAAGTCTCCTACTATCTACCGCATTTAATTTGTTTCTAATGCCTTTTCTTTAAGTTTTACCAAACATATCAGAGAGTAAAAAAGTAATTTTTGACTACTTCCTGGAGCTCAAAGAAAGTATAGAATCAGATAGGCCTCTGGAAGTATAATATATTGTCCACATTGTTTGTAAAATGATTCTGTTAAATGAGATCAAATCCGAGCTTCATTTATAGACAGCTTATCTAGAAATTTATTCTATAACTTCTTATTTGTCAGTTCAGATTTTTTTCAGTTTGGATAGTGTGGACTAATAGGAAATGTTATATGTGCAACCTTAAGTAATGGTGTGCGTTAGGCATTCTCTTTTCGAATATTATATGTACTCTATTGTTTGTACAAGTATGCTTATTTATTACAGTAATGAATGTCGTTACAGGCTATTGTGGTGTCCCGTAATATGTCTCCTTTTACCTTCTGATGAAATGCTATTTTTTTTGGGTTTGGATGTTTGGTGTGACAACCGGACTATTATACCCAGGAATATAAGAAAATGAATTAGCAGACTTACCTTTCATGTATGAAATGCTAGGCATTAGAAACTTAAAGAAAAGGCATTTCATTTCAGGTAGTATATGAGAAGCGGTAGATAATATTTTTAATGAGATTATTATGCCTAGCATTTCTAATGCCTAACATTTCATACACGAATCTCTAAGTTACTAATGCCTAGCAATCTTTATGGATCCATGATAATATTTTTTTTAAGAAATAGCATTTCATTCCTGAATCATTGGATCATTGTTTCTAATGCCTTTTCATTTATGTGTTTGGTCTTTTGTAAAGTTTTTTGTCATTAGCAGTCCTCACCTAACATGGACTATCTGTTATACCTGCACAAATACCACCCGATCTATCAAATTTTCTGAACATATATCAGTATGAATTTTAGCTCACTTATTCCAACTTTCATCCTCTAACTTATGTAAAAAACAGTTTGCCTACACACCTTGACAATAAATTAGCCCCCGTCGTAACGCGCGGGCTTTGATCTACCTCGTTTATAACAAAAGGGATGTAAAACCCTTTTTTTCTCTTTTCTTGCCGTACACACACAAAAATCCCAATCGTGGCTTGTTTCTTTTTTATTTCCATGTTCAAATCAGCCACCCCAAATACATAGTAGGCTTCCAAATTTGTAATCAATTGGGCTAAGACTTTAGTGGGTCAAATTGGGCTAAAACATTAAAAACTACGAGTTGGCTGCTCCCTTTAGTTAAATCATGAGCTAACTTCTTAATTTAGGGTATTTTATCACATAATAATAAAGATCTTATTTTTCTCTTTTTGTGGCCTTTTGAATAACCTAAAACGGAGCTCGGACGAAGAAGTTATAACCAAAACATCGCGACGTGTTCAAATCTTTCACTCTTTGATATTTTAATTTAATTCATCATTTAAACTCCAAAATGTGTGGCTTTTCACTAACTTTCACCATATGCTCGATATTTACTGCAAATAATAAATATAATCAATTAAGTATTAATTCTTATACAAAAGAATGTAAAACGAGCAATAAAGACGGGATAAATAATACTATAAAATAGACGTTATCTGATATCATCAAATATCCCCCCACTTGAATCCTACTTGTCCTCAAGTAGCCTTTAGAAGTTTACAAAAAAAATATCCCTAAGGATATTTTTTGTTAAGAATTTATTTGATCTATTACAAATACACAACCAAACACCTCACGAAATAGGAAGATGAAAGCACTCAAATCACTCAACTAATCTATATGGTAACATGAAACTAATTCGCTCAATTGCTCGGTCATAACGAGTATTCTATCATAAGCTTGGCAAGGATACACATCTCCACCACTAGAGCTAAAGAGTAACAAGTTTATAGAGGTAAAATATGAGTTTTTATGATAAGGCTTAGGGTTGATTACTCTAACTAATCTTTATCGATACCAATATTCTAGGAGGGCGACAAAGACCATACATACACACCCGTAACGACGGGATAGACATATGTGACTGCTCACTCCCATCTCGAATAAGCTAAAGAGTAGGACTAGTAGAGTAATATAGGGTATGGATCTTCTAACTTTCACCAATAGTAATAAACCAACAAGGCAGCTGAGACATGCATACATGGCCGTAACGACAGAATAGACATGCATGCTCATACACATCCTCATTCGCGTAAAACCTATGGTTAATGATTAGGAAAGGGAAATAAATTGTTGTTATGTAAAAATTACAAAACAAATAGATTAATTCTAATATACAAGTTGCTAGACACTTTTTCTTGACCGTTACCATGATAAAGACACACTTTGTACAATACTTTATATTGTTGACTCATAAGACGTATCAATGAATAATCGATCCTTCGTATGATTCCTTCGGTAATTGCGAAACGATTATCTTCAAACTTTCCTTCTCTTTTTTGTGATTTTTCTTATTTTTTTGATTTTTTTTGCATCTAACTATATACGAAACTCGGAGTAGTTTCACCATCTTCATGATCATAATAATTCTGGATAATTCCTTCGAAAATTCTTCATTCTTCGGACGTACCATTAATTGCGATGGTAGTAAAAATATAAGAGTTTTGACTACTTTATACATTTCCATTTGCAATGTGCAAATTTCTTCCAACCGTACCAAAATTGACACAAGATACGGAAAATACAAACTTTACACTTTAAGCAACTAGCAACTGTAAAATAAACTTAATCTAATAGGGTAGGCTAAGGTGTAAATGTGTAACAAAATAAACAAGTACGTGTAATTCCTAAAGGATTTGCTCTACGGGTTGTTCTAGGGGTATCTTAATCTTAAAGTGAGTAAACAAAGGGTTTATACGGGGGTTAACTAACCAGTGTAGTTAGTTAATAAACAACACGTATAGGTTTTTTGGGTGTAATCCTAAAAATTTACCAATTTAAACAAGTTACTCCATCTAAATCCGTAGTACTCATCACTGTGATCTCGAATAGATATACCAAGCCAAGTTCTAAAGTCTACTACATCACCGTCACACTTATATTTTGTGGAATTTGAGTAAACATTTGGAAACGGAAAGGTTAAATCCTCATAATATCTAATAAGGGTTATTGTGTGCGGGTTATGTAACATGTAATTTCACAAAAGTATGTGTAGGATCCCGTTAACATTTTACTTCATACAATCTATCACGAAATTAGAACTAGAAAGGAGAAAGAAAGAGTTGTTCTAGAGAGAGGTTAGAGAGAAAAGAGAAAAGATATTTCATAATATCTAACAAGGGTTATTATGTGCGAGTTATGTAATCAGTGTATATTTGAGCATAAATTAAAGCATTTTTAGTGTGAAAAAATAAGAAATTACACATTCTAATTTCCATCCCCCCTCTTGAATTTACAACACCTCGTTGTAAACATTAAATACGGGATTTAAAAAGAATTAGAATGAGAAACTCCCCTGATATTTGCTCGGTAGATTCTCCATGTAGGTTGATTGAGAAAGATCATGTTGAACAACCGTCTTGAATTTTTAAGACTCCAACACCTCCAGACTTATAGATACTTCAACCAACTCGTCGATTTCTTTTCTTTCATCGAAGTCTTGTGCAAGATATAAGAAAACAAGTGCAATCCACCTTCGATGTATTCGTTTGGTTAGAAAAATAAATCCTAAAACCGTACAGGAAGTCAATACGCCGTATCCATACCCCAGGATACGCCGTATTGTGACCTGTAGAAGTCGAATACGCTGTATTCGTTTAACGAATATGTCATATAGACTGTGCTGAAAGTAAAGACTGGATAACGTCTAGAAGGTCAATATGCCATATCCATGGGGTTTGGATACGTCGTATAGACAGTCTGGGAAGACAGACTCGATAAGAAAATTGAAAATACATTCTAGGTTGTCTCCCAGCAAGCACTTTTGTTTACAGAAAAGTCTTTAAGTTAGACTTGCTTCAGCTTCACGTCACACCATTCTCGAACTCTATAACCTAATCATCCTCTTTGTCAATGTCACCTCCGTAATATTTCTTCAATCATTGTCTATTGACCTTGAAGCTAAACCCGTCCCTGTCAGTGATTTCTATAGCCCCATGCGGATACACCGTTTTAACAATGTTTGGATCGCTCCATTTCAATTTAAGTTTTCCAGGGTACATCTTCAAACGAGAATTATAAAGTAGCACCTTGTCGCCTACCTTAAAATATTTATCACCACGAAGTCTAGAATCATGCCATTTCTTGGTCTGTTCTTTGTAAATTCTAGTATTATCATAAGCACCATCTCTCAATTCGGCTACCTTATTAAGCTGCATAAGACGACTTTTGCTAGCAGGCGTTAAATCCATATTACATTGTTTTAATGCCCAATGTGCCTTATGCTCGATCTCTACGGGTAAATGGCATGCTTTCCCATAAACTAATCTAAAAGGTGTACACCATGTTGGTGTTTTGTAGGTCGTCCTAAATTCCCACAATGCATCGTTAAGTTTTTCCGACCAACCTTTAGGATTGTACCCTACTGATCTCTCTAGAATACGCTTAATAGCCCTGTTAGTAACTTCAGTCTGTCCATTAGATTGAGGGTGATACGTCGTGGATAATTTGTGAGTCACACCATATCTTTGTAAAGCTTTTTCGAGCTAGGAATTACAAAAATGTGTCCCTCTATCACTAATCAAAGCTTTAGGAACTCCAAACCTAGCAAATAAACTTCTTAAAAACTTAACCACTAATGAGGCTCACCGTGATGCTCAATATACAGAGTCTCTGTGAGCGGCGAACTAGTCTCATTATCAGAATATCCCATTTTTCCGAATTCTCGTTCATTCTAAAAATCTGAAATTGACTTGATATAATTAATCTATTATTGGATCGAGAGAGCACTGATTAACAGATACTGAGAGAATCGGATAGGAGCACATTAGCGCGATCTAATCATTCTCAAGTACGGCTAGTGTGCTCAACTCGACCTAATACTTTTGTCGAGTAGCGGAAGATCACATTCAAGATATTCTAGTCTTAATGAAGACGGCAGTATACTAGGTTACTTGGTTCATATAACATTTCAGCGTACTTCAGCACAGATAAGCGTATGGCGTACGATGATCAATAGGATCTTACTGAGCTCATGATGAATGTCAGGCTTATCAACAGATCTGAACGTCCGATGGACAATTCGTGCTTCATCATATCAGTATCTTCTGCCAGTACGCGGTACAGTCAGTCCTAAGTTCTACACCTTAGCCACGATGTGTCGTGTTATGTTATCTATGTGCCCAGCCTATCTCTCTCTCTCGCACGTCTAATGAGTCAATGATTGCCATGTGAGCTTTGCACCAATCTTGTGTGTTGCGTGTATAGTATCTATAGGAAGAGATCACAATATTGGGACGTACCTGTGAATAAATTCGATAGGAAAGAAGAATACGTGCAGGGGGGGGTTCATAGGAGGGGGGTCTTCAAATAACGTCCGGATAGCATTATTAAGGACATAGAGTATCCAGCAGATCACAGCTGTAGGGTGGTTGTTGAATTGACAAATTTGAGATGCGTAAATAAAACTACACTGATGTAACGGCCTAGTTAGGTGTTTTTGTTCAGATACCGCAACATAATAACTACTCTTAACCTGCGTTGACACTGTTATTTAGGATATTATCTGCTAGAGAGAACAACACTCACTAAACACACAATATCTGTACAACAGACAACTACGAATAACGAGAGAACAGCATTTGCGCACAATTAAAACTGTGCACAATAGAAGACTAAAAGTGCAAACACACGTACACACTTGTGCGAACAATAAAGCATTACCGAATATTGGTTTAAGCAAGTCAATCAATACCATGGCATCAATCTCATCTAACTAATGTTAGTATTCAAAGATGAATCTATGTAGCAACTAAACTAAACAAAACATCTTAAACGCACTGAAAATAATAATTAAAAAACTCACCCCCTGCAGCGCGGCCCAAAACTTGATGTGTCATTATGAGTAGGTATTTTATGTATCAAGTTTTACTATTTATTTTATGCCGACTATACCTAAAAACAACATTTTAACGGGCAGTGTACCCGGTCAAGATGTAGCTTCGTTGGTGAGTAGGGTGTCGATCACTAATGACATAGCGTTAATTTCCAATTTCCTATCAGTATTTTAGTTATCTAAGTTAAACCTAAAACTAATAAAAAAGGGGGTTTCAGCTTGAAAGATTGGCATGAGTTTGGGTATCTAACCTAAGGTTTTAATGATAAGTAAAGCAATAAACACACACAAGAAGATTAACAAACGATAGAGAAGCGGTCGAGAACTAATGTAAGGAAAACGTATCAACCATGAATAATCTGATAAAATGCAGGTTTGTTTAATAGTGCAATGATTGACTTATCTCGAAGGGCATATCATTCCTAGACTTAGGCGGTACTTCTTCCTAAGACCTAGATACGCTAATTCTGTCACAATTAGACGCATCCGCATAAAGCAAGCATTTGCTGATTATAATCTACCTTAGGAGATTAGTATGGGGTGCTCTTACTAAACCCTAGCCCATTGAGACTTTACCCACTTACTACTTAACGACTCTTTATATACTAGTAGTCTATTGGGATTAAAAGCCTCTTGATGCTGTTTGGAAGTTACTACTGCTAAGTGGAAGTTAAGACTGTTAAGGTATTAGGTTTACTGCTGCTAAGTTAAATTAGTGCTGCTAGTAATCTTAATGAAAAATATGCAAATAGTTAGTACTGCAGTGTAAGTACTCCTGCTAAGTGTATATAGTACTGCTAGTTACTACTAAGCTAGTAAAAGTAACTACTTCTAGTATAATATTACTACTGCCAAGTTACTACAGCTAGAGTAACATAGTACTACTGATGAAGATTGAAGTAAAACTTCTAAGTATTTAATGCTTCTTGTACACATTAGTGTGGCTGGTACAAAATTACTACTGTTGGTAGTGTATAGTTACAACTGCTTAAAGATTACAACAGCTGAAGAGTTTATGCTGACAGATAAGAGACAAAGGATATCAGAGAAAGAATAAAGATTGTTTATGTGATAATATGAGAATATTGTTGTAAAATAAACGTATAAGTTATTTGTTTATAAGATACAAGAAAAACTTTAGGAAAAATTGTACGCCCAGTTAGGACTCATTGGTGTATAAAAGGAGGTCCTAGGGCATAGAGTTAGATATCAGAAATCGTTTGTTTTGATATCGATATAGCTTCAAGGTTTTGTAACCCTAACACTATTAAGAGTGTTCATATTATATTGAGGCTGAAAGTTTGGTAAACTATTGTTATTAATCTTATTCAATTATGTTTCCATTGAAATTCTTCTCAGTATCATTGACTAGATTCCGCATAGTCTTTGATATTCACAATAAAAGTTTCTATCATAGTTGTTTTGGATTTATTCAATACAACTTAGGCTTATACAAGCTAAGCAAGATCTATTCTATTGGGATCAACAAGTGGTATCAGAGCTTGTGAGAAGCTTTGAATAAGAAGAACCTTTACTACACACAAGATCTACTTTTTCAAGAAGCAATGGATTCTCAATCTACTCAAACCATCAAGCTACCCATACTCCAACCTGGTGAGTATGATCTCTGGAAGATGAGGATGGAGCAGTACCTACAGTGCATTAATACACTCTATGAGAGATCGTAGAAAATGGTAATGCACCCATAGTAACAAAAATGGTTTTATTGTAAGAGAGACTGTTATCCCTCCTACAAGTATTGAAGAGAAGGCACAAAAAAGGGCAAGAAGCACTTTGTTGATGGCTTTACCTAATGAGCATCAATTAAAGTTCAACTCATACAAGGATGCTAAGACACTGATGCAGGCTATTGAGAACAGATTTGGAGGTAATACTGCTACAAAGAAAACTCAGAAAAATCTTCTGAAGCAGCAATATGAAAACTTTGCTGCATCTAGCACTCATAATGATTGAGCAAACTTAGAAAGGCTTCAAAGCTAATTAGTCACTAGAGATGCATGGTGAGATATTCCTCAAGAAGACATCAATCAAAGATTTATAGAAGAATTAGTCACAAGAATGGACATGCATACTATTTGAGTAGAGGAACAAACCAGAGATTGAGACATTGAGTTTGGATAACCTCTTCAAAACCTAAAGGCTTATGAATCAGAGGTCAAGGGGACATCTAGCTCAACCACAAACTCACACAATGTAGCCTTTCTGTCCTTTAGTAATCAGCACTAATAGTGCAACTAGAGCAGTTAATACTGCTTAGGGTGTTAATACTGCTAGCACTCAGGGTGCTATTGATAGCTCAACAACTGTTGAAAATTTGAGTGATGCTATGATTTATTCCTTAGCTTGATAATGGATATCTATAACAAATCTATCCTAATGATCTAGAATAGATGGACTTGAGGTGGAACATTGCTATGCTGACTATAAAGGCAAGAAGATTCCTGAAGAATACTAGAAGGAAGCTGGACATGGCCAACAAAGAAAGAATTTGGTTTGACATGTCCAAGGTGGAGTGTTTCAACAGCTACAAGAAATGACACTTTGTAAGGGAGAGCAAGGCACCCAGGAATCAAGACAGCAGGAACAGGGAGCCTACTAGAAGGATTGTGCCAGTTGAGGAGACTACTTCAAATGCCTTAATGTCTTAGTGTGATGGCTTTGGGTATGATTGGAGTGACTAAGCAGAAGAAGGTCCAACCAATTTTTCTCTCATGGCTTATTCTTCAACAAGTTCAAGTTCTTCTACAAACTCTGAGGTATCTAATGACTTAAATTATAGTTAATGAACAATTAGTTAAAGACTTAAGAACAGCTAGAATAAGTGCTGTCTCTTATAAAACTGGTTTAGAATTTGTAGAAGCTAGACTGTTAGTCTGTAAGAAAAATGAGTCTGTATATGAAGAAGATATAAAACTCTTAAAACAAGAAATCTATTTAAGAGATTTAGATATTACAGAGCTTAAAAGAAAGTTAGAGTTGGCTACAAAAGAAAAAGATGAGGTTTAAC
>BQNB010026530.1:42774-56640 GCA_026074375.1 Tanacetum coccineum | reverse complement strand
TAAAGGTTGAAAATAAGAAGAGCTTATGACAAATAAAAACTGAATTTCATTAATTGAAAACTGAATTACATTACTAGAAAAGGAAAATTACATTTAAGAAAAAATACGAATTTAAGCTACTAAAAATTACATAAAAACTAGATTAAAAAAAAGAAGACTCCTTGTGTGTGTGAGAATGAGGTCTTTTATAGTGCCAAGCTGAAGCTTCTAGGTCCTCTGCCTTGCTCTCCAAACTTTCAATCTCTGCCATTCATTTCTTCAATCATTTGATCTATGTTGTGGGACGTTGGATCAATTTGTGGACACCTGAGGATTGCCAGCGTGTCATTCTCTAGATGTGACGTTTGTGTTAGTTTTGTGAGTGAATTTAGCACAAAACCCACATAAATTTGTGCTTTCACCATGGCTAACGTGGCATTGAGCTTGAGCTAGGATAAGTATCCCCTTGATTAGACTAAATTATCCCTGCCATCTTGTAAGAGAGACCTTGAATTGTCTTCCGTACCCTTTAATTTTCATTTGCCCCTTGTTTTACCATGGGAGTGAAATGAAGAAGACGGGTGAATAGTAAATGTGTTTCCCGCCCCTTCTTCGACAGTTAAAACTGTTGAACTTTGGTGAGATTGCACATTTGGTCCTTGTCTTTCTCTTCCAAGTTATAAATAACTTCTGAAAATTGTAAAACTAGTCCTTGTGTTTTTCTGAAAGGAGAAATGGGCTAAGATTTTGGCATTCGGGGCTTCGGCTTTGCACTCTTCTGATTCTCGTGTCCGTGTTTGCTCGCTTTTGACTGTTTTCTTGTGATTTTTGACTTATCCGTACCTGCACACACAAAACACAAATACAAGCATATTTTTGCCATTTTTGGTCTGTTTTGGGTTTAATTGGGTTATTTTAAGCATAAATAGATATGTGTATTCTACACTTATCATTGTGCTAAATTACCCTCGTAGCCAATATCTCTGAGCAAGTCCCAAATAACTTGCTTAGGAAAGCAATCTACACCATGTGCATCATCAAAGAGTAGGTCAGCCTTTTCGCGACTTTCTCCTTGTTCACCCTAGATGGATAAGGTAAAGGTTGTTTTGTGGCTCTAGGACATGACAACTTGTTTATTCCAAGCTTGGACAACGGAGGTTGACCGTCCGTTGGTACTCTTCTTTAGGTAAGATACCAGTGTCCTTTGTTACCTGCTCGGTTTTCAACTATCCACCACACCGGAGGTGGAATTTTGAGGGTCCATCATATGAAACACCGCTCTGGTGGGTGATTTGCATTTCAATTCACCCCTTATATCTCCCCCCCCCACCCCCTTCCGATTTCAACCCATCGGTTAGGCAATGGAGTTGCTAGGAAGAGAACCCCGAACTTGAAAGTAAGAAGCATGGTTGGAATTCACAACGATTATTGGTAAAGCAAGTCGGTTTATTGTTGGTCATTGTTTTGCATGTTTTGCATAACCGCATCATTAGCGTTGCCAAGATAGCTCTCAAATCAGTTTTCGACAACACCCGAAGCTTGATGATGCAGGAGCTTTGGTAAGCTGGGTGTTGATTAATAAAAAAAAAAAATAAAACAAAATATTAAAAATAAAAAAAAAAAAAAAAAATAAATAATAAAAGATAATAAAATAAGAATAAAAATAATTAAAAAAAAAAGGGGGTCACCCGGCCCCACCCCGTTGTGTAAAGAACCCAATTTTCAAGTTGTTGACACCTAGTGACTTATAGGTATTTGAACCCAGGTATAAAAGAGCCATATCCCGACGTTTTGGTTTTGGTTGGATCCACACGATAAATAGATTGTTGGCTGGTTGTATGTTTGCATGGGAGGAAAACCCGGGGTGGACTGATTTGGTTTGCCATTGGTGCGACGGTAAACCGGAAGTTATCCTTGTTGAAATTCCTGCGCAGCTAGCGAGACGTATCTTGGATGTTATTCTCTGGTAATTGTTTGCCATCGTACCGGAACCCCAATTACGATATAGAGTTGGCGCCAAACCGCAGTAACACCAACTTTGGCTCAAACCGTGCTTTATGGGAGCAGGAGCTGGAACTCTGGAGATGAGGTCTGCTTGTCGAGAAGTAAGCTCTAAACCATATCTTTCAATTCAGTCAGCAACATCGGGAGATACTCCGGAGGTGGAAGTTGCTCGTACTCCCACCTTAGCAATAATGGGCTTAGCTTCGGGAATTTACTGAACGTTGGACTTTGCTCTCTATGATGCTTGAGCAACCAGCGGGCCTCATTGGTCAACAAAAAGTTACCAACACTTGCGGCGGAGTGTTCAAAGAGTCTTGATCATTAACATTTAAGCATTGTAAAATGTAACAATGTTGTGTTGAAGCTGCTCCTATGAAATCCATGATGTGGACATGGCTGACGAAGAAGGTCTTTTGAATCGATCCCAAGCCTCACTAAACGACTCGTCAAATCTTTGTTTGAAATTGGTAATTTCGTTCCGAAGATTTGTCGTTTTAGAAGGTGGGAAGAACTGATTTATGAATTTAGCAACGAGGTCATCCCATGTCTGAATTGATCGAGGGGGTTCTTTCTCAAGCCATATCCGGGCTGCCCCCTCGAGAGAGAAAGGAAAAAGCATTAACTTAATTGATGTGGTCGGGACATTAGGATATCTCAGAGAGAGTATATTTATTGCAGTAACGGATGTTGAATGTGGGTCCCACTTTGTTCATGAATGTCCGAAGAACAGTCTCTGTTCTGGACAAGAGTTAGCAACCCATGCTTGATCTCAAAATTGGCTGCTTCGATTTCAGGAACAACAATTGCGTCCTCGTATCCCTCGGTGGGAGCCTGGAGCAATTCTGCCATAGTACGATTATCAGCCATCGTAACTATGGGAAGTTCAACAAGATTCGGAGGAACTTGTTGTTGATGTAGTTGTTGTTGACGTAGACGACGAGCTTGAGAACGAGTGCGCATGCACTAAAATTAGAGAAACAAGAAGAGTATTATTTGGTTTCTTAGTTTATTCACAATCAATTTTAAACGGACACGAGTAACCTAAAACTAGACAACTTGGAACCCAAATAGTCAGAATACTTCAACGTTAGTCAAGCTCCCCAAAAAGGCAATACAAATCAGGTGAGCGGAAGGAGTAGGAACATAGAGCGCGAATCTTATTTCCCCTTTCTTTCCGGGTCGTAGTCTCCCCTTGGAACAACCCTCCTTATACCCACTTATAGTTTGTATTTGCATATTTGAGAAGAGCCGTACCGTCGTAAACGACACAAATGGTAAGTTTTAAATCTTTTGATTCGAGTTGGGAACCAATTAAGATTCACAGCGAAGTTTATTAATGATAATACCTCAATTGAGAATATTATAATTTTGGTATTTTTACCAAATTTGTGAATTTTTATTTCTTTTTATTGACAAAGAGTTTTTTATATTTTTGGTTTTTCTTTGTTTTTTTATATGATAATTAACTTAATAAAATGAATTTGAAAAATATTTTTGTACTTTTTAGGTTTTTATAGAAGAAAATATGCACAGATGTAAACACAAAGTGTCAAAAGTAACGAAGTTCGTTTCAAAGCCTCCCCGGCAGCGGCGCCAAAAATTGACTCGCGCGAACTTACACCTTTTTATGTATCAATAAATATAAATACATATATAAAAATACACAACAAGGATCAGGATCCGCGAGACCAAGAAAAAACCAGGTGAGCAGTATAGAGTGTTTCCCCCGGTCGTATGTCCCAACGAGCTAGAGATGGAATATCGAGTCACGAATGATGATGGAAGTTTTGAATATGAAAGGATGAGGTTATGATTTGGAACAAACACTGATAAGCAATGTATAATAAATAATAAGAGCAAAGAACATAAGCTAAACAAGAATAAAAGCAAGATTGGAAAAATACTTAAAACTTTTACACTAAAACACAAGTAAGGCTCAAAATAAACTTAAGAACAAATCAGAATAAGCTAAGCTGACTCTAAATAAGCAAAGTTCAAAAGCGATTAAGCAAACTAAAGCAAGGAAATCAGCAGTTCTAACAACATTACTCTAGTTTTAACTAACATACTAACATTGAGTTTAGTACTGCTAGCTTTAAAAGTTAGTACCATTAGCTAGCTTTAAACAAAACACAATGAAACGCAGAAATAAGCAAATAAAACAAAACAGATGTTTACCCAAACCCGACTCATAAGCACTTCAGGAGTAAGAATAAAGCAACTAGAAATAAACCAGAATGGCAAATGAGCTAAAAAAGCTACAAAATATAAAGGGTGGATAATGGTAGAGTTTTGAAAAGAGGGGTTTTAGCCCCCGTTATTAGGTAGTCCAATTCCTCATAAAGTGCTTCGCAGAAACCCCCCGTTACTAAAAATGTATATATAGGCCCCCCCGCACAACCCTAAAGATGATCACAAACAAGTATTTTAAAGCCCCTTTACATAAAGACCAGGCCTAGCTAAAAATAAGCATAGTTAAAATGTGCCCAAAAAGCCAAATAATGCTTCTGGATTGCAGAAAGTTAGCTCCAAACTTTTGTATTTTGGTATTTAGGACACTACAACCTCCAAAATCAGCTCAAATTCGAAAAGGAGAGATTTTGGAAAGCATATATAGTATGCTTAATCTGATCCATAAATCTTTTTCAACCAAACACAACTTAACTTAACTCAATTTGTCATCAAAAAGTAAAGTAAACCTAAAATTATTCCACAATAAGCCTAAATAAAAAATAAGCTAAATATCAACATAGCCAAACTGAAAAGTGGGGCTTTTGGAAATAAGCCACAATGATCCTTATAAGCCCACCAATTCACTTTTTTAAAAAGCCACTGAAATACGCAACAATAAGCACAAATGGCTACACAACTAATTTTTATGTATTAAATGAAAATAAGCACTTTTTAGACCTAAAAAAAGCTACTGAAAATAAGCTCAAAACTTTAAACAAAACCTCAAACAATTTAAGTTCACCCTCCAATGAGCATATGTTCACAAATCATAACCAATAAAACCAAATCTAACTATCCCAAAAAGTGAGATCACAATTTGGGTGAACTACCGGTACTAACCTGTGAGATTTAGTACCATTGCTAGTTAAAAGTTTTAATACTAGCTAGGGCTAAGTTAATACTGCTGAAGGCTTAAGTTTAATACTGCTGAAGGCTTAAGTTAATACTGCTGATAGGCTTAAGTTAATACTAGCTAGGCTTAAGTTAAATATGCTAGGCTTCAGTTAATACGCTAGGCTTAAAGATAGCAAAAAAAATGAACTAGCAGTTCTGCAATAGATAAGTAACGTAAGAAAAAGATGAACTTACTAACACCCTTGCTCAAACAATCAGGGTAAACAAAGAACTACAAGCTCTAGCTAGTATAAAAAAACAAGCTAGTGAGAGTCCATAAGCCCATCCAGAACTGCTTAGTATCATTCCATACATAAGCTGTGTATATGTAGAGTGATTTTTTGTATTTTCTCTAACTACAAAACTTTTTAAACTTACTTAAGTTAAGAGCCGCTTATAAACAAGCTGTGATGAGAGCATTTTAAACACAAACAACCCAATGAAGAAACCTTAACGACTTGAAATGGTAAATTGACTTTGAAAACTCAAACTTGCAATGTAAAACTTGAAAATGTACAAAGCCTAAGTTTTTTTTATATTAAAAACTAAAAATTACACACTGCCTTACATGGCTCACTAGCCCTATTTATACAAAGAAAAAGGTAAAAACAAGCTGAAGTCTTCTGTTTGACTTTCATTGACTTTTCTTTGTTGAGCTTGACTGTGTTTGTTTGCTGAGTATAAAGCTTCCTTGTGCTAGCTTTGTGAGTATAAACTCACAATATATCCTGGCCCTTAATTTCCTTGTATTCTCTCTCAACCCTTGGATCGAAAATGCCCTTGGATTGCCAACTTGGCATTGTGGCCATGTGGGGTGAGTGGGAAGGTTTTGTCAAGTGGTTGATGGAGTGTTGCAGGGTAGAAGTATGGGAGCAAAACAGGGTGCTGGCTGGATTTGGTATTGGCGGGAAAAAGGTTTATACAAGTTGGGTTGTGACAGAGGGAGGTTGAAGATGATTAAGGGTATGTTTGGTTTGTGTACAAGAAAAGCCCCTCCACATCTTTCTTCTTTTCATTCTCTTTTTCCCCTTTCTTTCTTTTTATAAATGAAGTTTCCCAAATTGGCATAATCAGCCCCTGTCTTTGTTTCCTTAATAATATAACTTAGGGGTTTTGACATTTTTGACCCCTCAAGTTATATTTTTCTTTGCTTTTTCTTCTCGGAGTTGACTTGACTTTGATTGGGCTTCGTCTTCACACACTTTTCCATCCCGTGTCCGGTTTTGTTGCTTTTTTGCTTGGTTTTTCGTCTTTTTGTGAGATATCCGTTCCTGCACAACACAATTAGCAAAACAAGCATATATTTGGCATTTTGAGTCCGTTTTTGGTTATTTTAGCTCGTTTTTAAAGGTAAACGATATGTGTAATTAAGCACATACCAGAGCCCTGCTGGTTGTGAGTTCCTTAAGAAGTCTGAACATTTCGGCCATCCTATCATTGATCTCCTCTCGCTGTTTGAAAATGGCATTCTCAAATCTTTCCATCCTTTTAGTGTGTGCTGCCATGTAGTCCCGTACTCAAGCCTCGAAAGTGGTTCCTAACGCCTAAGGTTAAGGGTTTGGACCGGTATGTTTATGAAAAGTGAAAGGGTTCTGCTTTGGTGGCCCATTTTGGTTTTGCGGGTAAGGGTTTGAAGAAACCGCTTCACATAAGCTTGAGGGATGTGCATTGAGCTAGGTCTCGATGTTGGTCGTGACCCTTTTAGCAAGAAGTTAATCTGGTCTTCGAGCTCAAGAAGTCTTCGGTCAGGTATTTTTGAGGTGCTTTGGGGTGTAGAGATAGCCTTGATCGGTTTGACGAATTATTTTGAGTCATTCCAGCCCTCATGGTCGTATAGTGCAAGGTTCTCGATGATTTCCCAAGATTCGACGTATTCTTATCGCAGAGTTTGTCGCTGAAGGCGCGGTCAATCTCGCATTTAAGATGAAAGGAGACATGATCATAAAAAATTTAAATTTAAAGCCATCGATCAATGCCATGATGAGGGACTTTTTGGAGTAAGTCCTTGAAACGAGTCCATGCTTTTGAGAGAGATTCTCCATGATGTTGTTGAAACATCAGGATATCGTTGCGGAGTTTTGTAGTCCTTCCCGGTGGAAAGAATTGAGCAAGGAAACGAGTAGTAAGATCCTCCCATGTGGTGATGGATCCTGCTGGAAGACGTTCAAGCCAGTTGCTAGCTTGATCGCGAAGGGAAAATTGAAATAAATGCAGGCGCGTTCTTTCCCTATTTTCACCATCAAGGTCAAGTGAGTCCATAAGTTTTAAGAATTCCTTGAGGTGTTGATTTGGATCCTCAGACCGAAGTCCGTGGAATAAGCATCCGTTTTCCACTAACCGGATGGTGTCGGATCAAAGAGGTACCACATTGTTCCCTACGGGGAGCTCAATGGTATTCCTGTAGCCCTTATGGCTAGGTTTGGAGTAATCTACAAGAGTACGGATAGGATTTGCGTCTCTCATAGTGGTTGACGAGAATGGATTACGAAACAAATAAAACAAAGAAAAGATAGACTACGAGAAAGCTAATGTACTAGAATTAAAATTCTCACTTGATAGGAATCAAGCGAGTAGAACTAAGTTAAACAATTATCGAAACCTAACTATGCCCCACGCAGCGGCGCCAAAAACTTGATGTGAGGGTTGTGAAGACATCACAGGAAGTTTTACAATCCCCTAGGCAGTGTACCTAATCATTGTAGTGTAGTATAGGCAAGACTCGGGGGTTGTTATCGTTCTCTAGGGGAATGGGTTGGGAAGGCTTGAACACGGTCTAACAGAATTCTAAGGGGTTGACAGAAGATTCTTTTTGTATTTTTGTATTTATAAGAAAGCAGGTAAATATCATGGTTTGAGAGGTTGGTTTGATTAATTAATAATTAAACTAAATATAATCTATATTACTAGTGATAACTTTATGATAAAAAGATGTATTTACCTAATCATGTACTACTCCTCAGATTGCTTCTCCTATATTTGTTTCCTTGTCACACTTGTGATGATCTGTGTAAGTATTTTCTAGGTCATGAACGAATTACACGAACCCGCCATCTATTTAATATTCCGTTAGGGCAACACACAAGTAAGGTAGTATGAAGACTATTACAAGGCCCATAAGAGTATATTAAATGCATGTAAAATATCTTAAGAGGGATCAACCATATTAGGGGTAAGGTAGTATGAAGACTGTTACCGATGGTATCCTTTCTACACTGGTATGTGCTTAATTACACATACCTTTTACCTTTAAAAACGAGCTAAAATAACCAAAAACAGACTTTAAATGCCAAAAATACCAGTCTAAATATGCTCTCGAATCTTTGAAAAAATATGGTATGGAATCTAGTGACCCCGTGGATACTCCCATGGTGGAGAATTCCAAACTGGATGAAGATACACAAGGGAAGTCGTGATCTACACACACTATCGTGGAATGATTGGCACCCTTATGTATCTTACAGCTAGTAGACCAGACCTAACATTTGATGTATGCATGTGTGCCCGGTATCAGGCAAAGCCTACCGAGAAGCACTTCTATGCTGTAAAAAGAATCTTTAAATACCTAAGAGGAACCGCAAATCAGGGACTCTTGTATCCAAAGGGTTCTTCTATTTCTCTAAAGCTTATGCAACGCTGATCACGCGGGTTGACAAGATACTAGACGAAGTAATCTAGAAGTTGCAATTATTGGGAGACAGACTTGTTAGTTGGTCATCAAAAAGGCAGAAAAGCATTGCGATATCTAGTACGGAAGCTGAATATATTGCTATGTCTGGCTGTTGTGCTCAAATCCTTTAGATGAGACACAGCTTACCGACTATGGCCTTGGATTCAATAAAATTCTAATGTACTGTGATAACAAAAGTGCAATTGCCTTATGCTGCAACAACGTTCAACATTCTTGATCAAAGCATATTGACATCAGATTCCACTTCATAAAAGAGCTGTTGAGAAATGAATGTAGTAGCGCTTACTTTGTCAACACGGTAGTATCAGCTAGCTGACATCTTCATTAAAGCCCTATGCAGAGAAAGAATTGAATTTCTTATCAACAAGCTGGGAATGCGAAGTTTTACGCCTGAGACACTGAAACAGTTGGCAGATGAAGCTGAAGAATAGTGGTGGTACCTATTCTGATATCATGTATAATATGTATATATTAAAAACCATTAAAACCAAAAAGATTTTTTCATTTTTAGAAAAAAATTATAAAAACAAAATACAAAAATATAAAATATATAAAACCAAAGAAAAAATTAAAAAATGAGAAAAATATAAAAAGAGGTAATAATGGCATGTCTTTTGAAAATCGATAACATTTACGGTCTTAGAAATGTCATTCAATAATGATACGAGGCTGTAAATGAAGTTCGAGCAGAAGTTCCAAATGTTTTCAAAACATGCCAAAAATGGCTTGCTATTATTTCAGATAGCAACCCGGTCATCATCTTAAAGGCAAGTATTTCAAAAAGAAAACTTGACCTCTCAACGAGAATTTATTCTCGGGCATGGTCTACTTTATGACCATGCAAAGGCTTGTGTTTACTTTGCAACACAACCCGTGCTTCCAATAGTACCATAAGTGTACGTGTCAGTGCACTTATGTGTTAAAATAAAAGAAATCTTATTTCGGTGTTTGTTTTTCAAAAAATATAATATGACTTCATCAGAAAATGCTTTTTCAGAGACATTTGACCACTCAAACAATGACTACAACTCTTTAAATAGAAAACGGGTCAATGTTTGAGGGGGAGAAAATGTCAAATATCTTCTTCATAATAAAAATGTGCTTATAGGAAAAAGGTTTTTAAACAATAACAGAATATCACTCTTTAAGGGAAGTTAATTAAGTTTAGTTTATGTGTGCTTTATGTTTTGTGTTTATGCCTTTAGGGAGTAATGTGCAAATATAAGTTTTTTTAGTATGTTAGTTAAAAACATTGGGACTATATGTGCAATTGTTAAAACTATATTTGCCTAATAAAACTTAATGGTAAAAAAAATAAAAGGAATAGGAAACCACAGGGGGTGAATGTGTCAAAAACCATATTTGTTTTATAATATCACCCACCCACATCGTCTTTTATCACACGCACACACTTAAGAAATTTTTCCCACTCTCTCAAACCCTTATTCGAATCGCCTCACCTTCAATCTTCATTTCCAACTTTCATCTCTAAGGTATAATAAGAAAAGTGTTCTCTATCACCTAAACTACACACGTCTCAAAGGAATTGGTTTTTCATCCTATATTGATCTCGAATTCCCTAATTTCAAATTAGGGTTCTTGAAAAATCAAAATGGTTAAAACACCAAATTGCTTGAGGGGTTTTGTAGCTTTAGGTGTGCCTAGCACTCGTGTTAAACAGTTTTGATTAAAGTTATCATTCTCTTAGGTTATGATTAATTTTAGGTGCAAAAAATTAGGGTTTATGTGAAATATTGTAAAAAAGTTTGTGGGTTTTGTATTAGGGAGTTTAATATAACTTTCTTGAATGTGCTTTGATTTCCTAAAATGACTTGTTTGTGAAAAATGAAAAAATGAACCAAACAACTCGTTGTCTTTGGGAACCGAACAACATGATCTCTTTATGAACCGAACAACTCAATTCTTAGAAGGAACCGAACAACTCGTTGTTAGCAGGAACCGAACAATTAAGTGGCTAGTAGGAACCGAATAACTCGGTAGTTAGAAGAAACCAAACAACTCGTTGTATTAAGGAACCGAACAACTCGTTGATAGAAGGAACCGAATAACTAAGTGGCTAGTAGGAACCGAACAACTATTATTAGTAAGAACCAATCAACTCAGTAGTTAGAAGGAACCGAACAACTTGTATGCTTTAGGAGCCGAAAAATCATGGGTCTCAAGGAACCGAACGACTCACTAGTTAATAGGAACCAAACAACTCATTTGTATGAAAGAACCGAACAACTCATTTGTTTTATGGAACCGAACAACTAGTTTGCACAAGGAACCAAACAACTCATTTGTATGAAGGAACCGAACAACTCATTTGTTATAAGGAACCGAACAACTATGTTGCCACTTTGAACCGAACAACTTATTTGTTAGTAGGAAGCGAACAACTCTGTGTTAGTAGGAACCGAACAACTCTGCAGTTTAGAAGGAACCGAACAACTCAATAGTTAGTAGGAACCAAACAACTTAGAGTAATACGGAACCGCACAACTCAGTGAATTAAGGTACCGAACAACTGCATGACCTTTGGAAACTAAACAACTAGTCAAATTAAGGAACCGATCAACTAGTTTTCTATCAAGACCAAACAAACTTAAGATCAAATTTATAATATAAAAGGCTATTTAAAAACTTAATTAGGGAGTTAATTAAACTTGGTTAATTAAACACTTTAAAATAAGTTAAGTTGGCTTAAGTTGTCATTTTTAAATGGATATATCTTAATAAGTGCAAAAAGTCTTAAAGTTCCTAATTCTTAAGAAACGTTCACATCATGAATCAACTTTTCGTGCTCAATTAAAAGGTCTCTATAATATATTGTATAAAATTGGTTGTACATAAACTGTATTGATCCTATCTTAACAGAATCATGGACAACATAAAAGCTTAGCAAAAGGCACTGGATGATGAATTAGTCGCCCCTGCTGACCGTCTTAAGATAGGGAAAAGCAATCTCTGACTAATCTCAATTCTTAAATCCAAGGAACCTACTCTTCAAGTGGCATTAGATGCTCTCAAACTCACTCTATTCTACAATGCATTTAAGATCTCTGCTGATGTACCAGAAATATACATGCAAGAGTTCTGGGTCACTGTCTCCAGACATCATTCTTCACTTCGTTTCAAGTTGAATGGTAAAAGTCACACTGTTAACATTGACAACTTTAGAGATATGCTCAAGATTTGCCCTAAACTCCCTAGTCAGATATTTGAAGAACCCCCACTTGAAGAGGAGATCCTATCTTTTATTAGAGACCTTGGACACACCGGGGAGATCAAGTTTTTATCCGATGTCAACGTCAATCACATGCATTAACCATGGAGATCATTTGCTGCCATAATCAACAAGTGTCTAAGTGGAAAAAATACTGCTTTAGAGAGTCTTCGACTGTCACGTGCTCAAATTCTTTGGGGAATGTATCATAACAAGACTGTTGATTATGTTTACTTGCTGTGGGAAGATTTAGTGTATCAAGTGGAAAACAAATATTCTAAGAAGAACAATGACATGTACTATCCACGATTCACCAAAGTTATTATAGACTACTTCATGGCAAAGGATCAGGGAATCCCAAGGAGAAACAAGATGTTTTGGCACTATGCCAGGGATGACTTCATGTTTACCACAGTAAGAGTCATTTCTAAACATCAGGACACACAAGTATATGGTGTTATTCTCCCTCAACACTTGACCAATCAAGCTATGTTGGAGTCTGAAGCCTACATGACTTACTGTGCTTATGTTACTGGTGAAAAGACTCAAAAACCAAAAACTACAAAGAAGAAAGTTGATTCTGAATCATCTCCCAAGATGAAGTATACTCAAGCTTCTAAAGGTAAAAGAATCACGACCTTAGCTAAGGGAGATAAACCTGCAAAGAAGAAGCAATCTGTAACAAAGTCAAAAGGTCTAGCAGTGCTATCTGAGGTCGCTTTGACTGAAGCTCAACAGATGAAGATTGCTATTGAAAGTAGCAACACACAAACTCACAGCTCTCACGCTAGTGGCTTAGGTGATGGAGTTAACATTCAATCAAATGTTCTTGATGAGCAGCAATAAAACATATCTGGTACAAATGAAGGAGCTGGTGATAAATCAGAGGTTCCTGATGTACCTAAATACAAATCAGAGAGCGAAGAAGAATCTTGGACTTGCAGTCAAGGAGAGGATGATGAAGACAATGACGAGCATGATAGTGAAAATGAAAATGATGATGAAGATGATGATCAAGAGAATGTCAGTGGAGAAACAGAATCAGATAGCGACAGAGATGATTTTGTTTACCCAAACTTGTCCACATACAAAGCAGATGATCCAGAAGAAGAAAAAGCAAATGATGATGAGGACGTGTCTTCTGATTAGATGGTTTCAACACCATCTGATTATGAAATTACGGAAGAAGAAGAAAATCAAGAGGATGATGATGATGTTATGGAAGGAGAACAAGAAGAAGAAGATGAGGAACTGTACGGAGACTTGAATCTCAACCTAGATAGAAGAGATGCTGAAATGACAAATGCTCAAAATAATCAAGAGATAAAAGAGGCTCACGTGACTTTGACTACTGAACCTCCAGTAGTGCAACAACAAAGCTCCTCTGTTTCATCAAATTTGGTGTTTAAATTCATTAATCCCTCTCCGGATACATGTATCGACTCGATCTTAAATCCAAATGTTCAATCTGATATTCCTGTCAATGTATTAAATTCCGCCACTACTGAGACACCTTCTTCTGACACTATAATTCCTCAACCACCCATTTCAATCATTCAATCTCAACAACAAACACATGATTCCACAACAACAACAACTACTCCAACAACAACTTTGCCAGAAATCCCCAACTTCGTATCTCTATTTGGTTTTGAGTGAAAGGTATCCTTATTAAAGACTGAACTATCTAAGCTCAAACTAACCAATCAATTTGCTAAAGCTTTATCATCTATTCCGGGCATTGTTGATAACTACCTTGCGTCTCAGATGAAAGATGCAGTGAATGTGGCTATTCAGCTAAAATCCAACAAGCTCAGAGAAGACGCTCAAGCCGAGAATG